>CALSCP010001890.1:0-16122 GCA_943704425.1 Ministeria vibrans ATCC 50519
CTCGCCAAAAGCCAGATAAGCTTCCCCTTCATTTCCTCTGACAGGTTTTGGCGGTGGTGGCAGTGCCTTTGGAGCAAGCCCTGGTGGCCAGTTTGGTGCAGCGAGACCGTCCATGGGCTTTGGGGCTGCGAGACCCTCTACGTTTGGCCAGCCAGCTGCTGCGGCTACCAACACCTTCGGAGGTGGCGGTGGTGGCGGCGCGTTTGGAGCTGCAGCGCGTCCTGCCTTTGGCGCAGCCGCAGCAACGACCACGACTGGGTTCGGTGCAGCATCCACTGTTGGTGGTTTTGGAGCGGCGAAACCACCAGCCTTCGGATCTGCTGCTGCACCAACCACGACGTTTGGACAACAACAACCCGGGGCGTTCGGCCAGGGCGCCGGAGGTGGGGTTCGACCTACGGGCGGTTTTGGCGCGCAACAATTTGGTGCCGCTGCTGGAGGTACTCAGCAATTTGGTGGTGGTGGCTTTGGTGCTCCGAAAGTGGGTGGCTTTGGTGCGGGTGCGGGCGCGGGCGCGGGTGCTGGTGGCACGGCGAATCCGCCGTATCAGGAGACGACTACCCACGAGGCAGGTGGCACACTACACACACAGTCTATCACGGCCATGCCTGCATACGCTCAAAAGAGCTTTGAGGAGCTTCGATTTGAAGATTACCAACAAGGTCGCAAGACGGGTACCGCAGGCGGCGCGGTCGGTGGTGCAGGCATTGGAGGTTTTGGAGCCGCGCGACCAGCCGCTGGAGCCGGTTTTGGTGCGGGTGCTGCGACCGGCGGTTTCGGTGGCGTTGGTGCTGCTGCTGGTGGCTTTGCTCGCCCCGCCAGTACCGGAGGTTTTGGCAGCAGCGCTCCTGCCACCACCACAGGCTTCGGCCAGACTGCTGCTGCTCAGCAACAACCGAGCGCCTTTGGACAGCAATCACAACAAGCTCGACCGGCCTTTGGCCAGGGCGGCTTTGGTGCCGCACGTCCCAGTGGATTTGGACAAGCTGCTGGTGGCACACAAGGGGGATTCGGTAGCACTGCCATCGGCCAAGGGTTCGGTGGTGGCGTCGGCCAAGCACAACAAACGCAAGCTCGACCAGCCATGGCATTCGGACAGAGCAGCACTGGGGGTTTTGGCAGCACTGCTCTTGGCGGACAACAGCAATCGCAGCCGGCCTTTGGTGCTCGGCCAGGTGCCCAATCGTTTGGAGCTCGTCCGGGAATGGGTGGTGGGTTTGGTGGGACCGCTACCACGAGTGGATTTGGCGCCGCTGGAGGTCAGTCACAACAACCGCAGGCTGGCTTTGGTGCCCAAACAGGTGGTTTTGGAGCTCCACGCCCCGCACAACAAACCGGCTTTGGTACTGCCACCAACACTATGGCAAACAGACTGGGAGGCACTGGTCAATTCCAACTTCAACAACCGGCTCAACAAGGTGGCTTCGGCGCGCAGCAGCGCCCTGCTCTGGGTGCTGGAAGTGGCTTTGGCCTGGGCGGCAGCACAGGCTGGCAACAACCAAACTCGGGAGCCATGATGCAACAGATGGGCAGCACTTCCGCGGGCACCATGATGATGGGTCCGCAAGGGCAGATGATTCCCCTGCAAATGAGAATGACTGACTCGCCCTATGGCAATGCAAAGGTTCTCTTGGAAAAGGTCGCGACGGCCACTCCGACAGGCACCGCCACACCCAAGCGCGAGGCGTTGGCCTCCCACCTGCGCTATGCCGCCTCGCCTCATTCAAATACACGAGTCCAGCCGCGCGGCTACCGCGCGGCTGGTCGTAGTGAGCGCCTTCTCTTCGATGCCGAAGACATTGCTCTTGAGGAGCCAGGCACGCGCAGTACCAGCGCCAATTCCTTTCAGCTCAAGCGCCTGACCTTGACGGGTTCGGCGCCAGGCACACCCGTGCCCAACAAAGCACCCAACGCCGCATCGTCGGCTGCACCGCCCGTCAAAACCATCGATGCGAGTGTCCTGGGATCACCTGCAGCCTCCGCTACTGCTGCCTCCCCTAGTTCACCCACCTCACGACCTTCTTCCTCTTCCTTTGTGGTGACGCCCGACTCGATTGCACGCGCACCCTCATCGACGTCGGCGGATGCGAGCTTGAACCGGTCAGGTACCAGTGTCACTTCGCCTCAGCTTGTGCGACCCAAACCACGCCGCTTCGCCGCACCCACCGCAACACCCGACGGCAACACAAGTCGCCTGACGAATCACTCAGTGAGCTCGTCGACAAGTGGCCGGTCGCCGCGCTCGCACGCGTCTCCGACGCGCTTTGAAAATGCCTGCCCCATTCTCACGCGTGACAAGTACTACACGCGTCCTGCCATGGACACGCTGTCGCAACTGTCGGCCGAAGAGCTGTCGCAAGTGGAAGACTTTTGCGTGGGCCATCGTGGCCTTGGTCTGGTGTGCTGGAGCGGCGTGACCGATGTGCGCGGCCTCAACCTCGACGACCTCGTCTTTTTTCGCCCCCAGTCCATCACTGTCTACCCCGACGAGCACCTCAAGCCAGAGCAAGGTTCGGGCCTCAACAAACGCGCCTTGGTCACCCTGTACGACTGCTGGCCTTGCGATCGTTTCGAGCAGCCCGTCAAAGATACGGCAGTGCTACGGCGGAAAAAATGGGCGTCGGTGCTGGAGAGCAAGTCTGTGGAACTTGATGCTCGATTTATTTCGTTCGACTATGCGACAGGTGCCTGGCAGTTTAGCGTCGACCACTTTTCGCGCTATGGCTTGCGTAGCCACGACATGGATGACGAGATGCCACGCAACGAACCGTCCACGCCGACATTTACAAACGCCTCGTCGACGTCAACGACGTCAGCACGACCCATGCTCACTCCCGTGGGTCCCTCATCGTCCACGGCGCACCTTGTTACGCCCAGCCGAAGTACTCGGTCACTTGGAACTATGCAAATCGACGACGGAAGTAGCGATGGGAGTGGCGACGACAACGACAACGACAACGACAACGACAACGACATGGGAGCGCATGACGATGATGGAGACGATGAGGAGGATCTGCACACCATGAACCAATTCAAGGCGGTGCGCTCGGCTGCTGTACGCAGCAGCAATATGGAGAACCGCCAAGGCAATTCCGCTGCACCCTCGCCAGGTCCTTCGTCGCTGAGCACCCCCGCTCAATTCGCATTGCAACTGGGCCTTGGTGCGCACACGATGCACGCCATGAATGCATCGCTGTTTGGCGACGAGGATGTGGATGGCAACGATCCTCTGGAAGGACCTCACTCGCGTTACACCCGCACCACCAAGGGGCCATCTGCGAGTGTCACAGCTTCTGTTCATGCGTCTTCCTCCTTGGCACCGCGACGGTTTGTGGATCGAGACGGTGAACTCGACGACGATTTTGGCTCTGAACAGCACGCGCACTACTATGGCGGAACCAACGGGTCTGCCGCGACGACTACAACCTGGTTTGGTGGTGGTGGTGGTGTTTCTGCACGGGGACCGGCTGTGCCTCCACCGGCACAACGACGACGATTGCAAGAGCCCCGCCGGGAGTCGCCGAATGTGTCGACTCTGGCGGGCAGCAGCATGGCCGCCATGGGCTCGCCCCTGGCGTCCAAAATGCCGTTGCCGTTGCCCATCTCGAGGGGTGCTACGGGCAACGGTGGTGTTGTGGCGTCCGCTGATTCGCTCATGAGCCGTCGTGAAGGATGCCGTGCCGACATGGGCTTGTTTATGGGTCGGTCGTTTCGCGTCGGTTGGGCTCCCAATGGCACTTTGGTGCTGCCAGGCAAACAGTTTGGTTCGGTGCGAGTTGTGCGATTGCAAGTGTACGATGGGGGCGAGGAGGACCACTCTGTGGCAGCGCTGACAGCGCAGTTGGCTGCAAGCACACGCGTGGACAAGAATGATGACGAGGACAACAAGGACGGAGGCGACGATGTGCCTATGCGCGATGGCGACGAAATCGCGTCGTGGGCCCTACTTCATGGCTGTCCTCGGTTTAGCGTGGCGGACGCGGTGTCAGCCGTGCACACGCTCCAGGCACAGGTGGAGGCTGCGCGCGAGGTGTGTCGTCAGCACGGCGATGACGATGGAGGGAACACGGTGAGTGGACGTGCGGTGCGCCATCGCTATGCCTTGTTGGTGTGGCGCCTTGCCGTGGCTCTGTGGGGTGATCTGGACACGACGGTGACGAGCATGAGCAATGTGTCGTATGCGGAGCAGAAGGCACGACGCGCCGCCGTGAGCACCTGGCTCCACCTTGCGTCGCGGTCGCACTTGCGCCCCTGGCACTATGTTCATGATCCACTGGCGCTTCCCGTGGGCGCCCCCGACGACGGCTGTGCACACATCCGCACGGCCGTCTCGCAACTGGCCTGTGGCAAGGTGCGCAATGCTTGTCGTGTGATTCGTGCGGCGGGCGATGCACGCCTGGCGCTGACACTGTCGGTGACGAGCGGTGGTGCTCTCGAGGCTCGAGCATGTCTCAGTGAGCAGGTGTCGCGGTGGCGTGATGTGAGCGCCAACAACCGAGTGCGCGATGCACGCCTGCGACTTTTTCGGTTGATGGCGGGCGACGTGGCTGCCTGTTCGGCCGGCATTGACTGGGTGCGCGCCCTGTCGTTGCACCTTCGCTTTGGTACAGACTCCACGGCGTCGTTTAGCAGCGCAGTGGACGCGTACTTCGCGGCGGCCGAGCGTGGCGAAGCCCTCTTTCCCGTGCCGCCGTACGCGCGTGCCGATGCCGGTGGTGACGAGTTTGACTTGTGTTTCCATCTGATGCGACTGCACGGCGACCGGTCGCACTCACTCGCGCAACTGCTGGACGCCGGCACGTACACGCGCCACCCCCTCAATCACGGTCTCGCCTGGCACCTGCACACGGTCATGGCCGGCCTGGGCTACACACATCTGGCGGCGGACGCTGAAGCGCGCCTCACGTGTGGCTATGCATGTCAGCTGACGTGTCTTGGTATGTGGGAATGGGCCGTGTTTGTTGCGATGCATTTGCACGATGCGTGCGATCGTGCACTTTTGGTGCGCGAGCTGCTTCGCCGACACTGCAGCGCAAGCGAGTCGCTGACGCGCGCTGAGCGCTTTCTGGTGCAACAAGCGCATGTGCCGTCCACGTGGGTGTACGAGGCGAAGGCGCTGCGGGCGCGCTACGATGGCAATGCGCCCGCCGAGGTGGCTCACCTGCTGGCGGCGGGCCAGTGGGACAAGTGCCACTGTGTCGCTATGGAGCAGTTGGCAGTACGTGCAATTGTAGTGGGCGCGCGCCATGCTCTCCTACGCTCGACACTGGCCTTGCTTGAGCAACATCGTGATGCCATTCGTCATTGGCATCTTGGCGGTGCTGTCTTTGTGGACTTTTTTTATGTGTGCGACGAACTGCCAGAGGTGCTCGAGGCGACGGCGCAATCGGGCACTCCGCCGGCGGCTGCGTATGCGCTGGAAGAGCTGGTGTTGTCCCTGCTGGACCGAATGGCGACGCTCTCGGTGGGCACCAAGGGCTGTGTGTCGGCACACGCGTGCCGTGCCGAAATGTCGGCGCGTCTCAGCGCGACCATGGCACAGCTGACGGCGCTGCGAGGCTCGACGGCCGACCACGCTGACCATCTGCGTGTTGCTCCCGCCGTATTTGCCTTACCCATGCCCGACGACTACCAGCACGCCAATCTTGATCGGTTTACCGCGTCTTACGTGGAGCTTTTGTCGGGTGTCTGAAAAAGACTGAGAGGAGAGAGAGTGAAAGAAAGAGTGGGTGAGGAGGGTGTTGGACTGAGGGAAGAGCTAGAAAATAATAAACTTTTTTTGTTTTTGTGTACTGATGGGAATAGCACGAGCACAGCGACAGTAGAAGGGTGCCTTTAAGACAGCGCGATCTTACAACCGGTTTACCGGTGCGTGCCACAATAAATCAGAGAAAAATCAACGTCCGCGATCGTACAGTTGGGAGCAGGAACAAAAGGTCAACCAAAGGGAATGACGACTAAATGGCCTTCAAGACGATCGCGCGGGAACAAAGACAATGTCAACTGCTGCTCTTCGCGCGCACATCGCACCACCGATCAAGTTAAAGCCCCTCTCGTTACCGCATCGTGTGCCGATAATTGCTATTCATTGTTCAACACATCTCCAGATTCTCGTGCGCCGCTGGCGGCGTGACTGACGTTGATTTGTGGTTGAGCGGCACAACAAAACAAAACATGATTGAACGAATTGTTGTATTGAATTCGCTTTGATTGTCTGTATCTGTCCATACTCGTTCTTTGAAGTGAGTGATCGATTGTTTGTACGCTGAAGTCTCAACAGATAGTCTCAGACGACTCAGAGGGTTCTAAAGCTACTGTACTGCCCGATTCGTTAGATTCACAGTTATTCACCATGCGGTCATCAGATCAATCAGATGAAATGGATCGTTGGTTTGTCGAGATGGCGAAGGGACGGCGGTTTGCGGTGACGGGAGGCGGAGGGTATTTTGGACGCAGACTCGGTCGATCACTTGTGCGCTATGGAGCGCGCGAAGTGACCTTGTTTGATGTGCACTTCATCGATGCGGATGAGAGTGCGGAGGATGCTGTGATGCGCCGTGTCACGGGAGACATCCGCGAGGCGGCGCCGATTCGCGAGGCGGTGCGCCAGGCCGATGTGGTCTTCCATGTTGCAAGCTACGGGATGAGCGGAAGAGAGCAGCTCAACCCCGACCGCATCAACGAAATCAATGTGGGTGGCACTCGCAACGTTCTTGAAGGTAAACGCCTCCCGTGCTTTGAGCAGAATCTGAGTCGTGAGCGTTTTTTCAGCTTGCGACCAACTTGGGGTGAAGGCTCTAGTGTACACCTCAACGACCAATGTGGTGTTTGCCGGCCAAGAAATTGTCGATGGTGACGAGTCGTTGCCCTATCTTGAAGGTATCCAGGTCGAACAACGACAGGGAGACAGAGAGATGGAGAGATTTGGAATGTGTTTACCGTTTTTCGAGCAGACGCACAATACGTCGATCACTACAGCCGCAGCAAATCCAAAGCCGAACAACTCGTGCGCACACACACACCAGCACCAACGAGCTCTAGATTGTCTCTCGGCACGGCGTGCATCCGCGCAGCCGGTATCTACGGCGAAGGCGAGCAGCGGCATTTCCCACGCATCCTGCGCAATCTGCAAGCGGGTCTGTTCTGCTTCCGCTTTGGCGACCCGTCCAATCGCTGTGAGTTTATCTACGTTGACAACCTTGTTGATTCGCACCTGCTCGCCGCGCGCGCGCTCCTTCAGGGCCGTCTGTCGTCCGACAACAGTGCCAATGTGTACTTTGTGAGTGATCAGCAACCCGTCAACAACTTTGAGTTTTTCTGTCCCCTCATGGAGCAACTCGGTTACGCCTACCCTGCCATTCGCTTACCAGTGGTAAAACAGTGTGTACATGTGTGTGTGTGCATATGTGTGTGTGTGCATGTGTGTGTGTGTGTTTGTGTGTGTGATTGTGGTAGTGTTTGTGTTAGTGTTTGTGTTAGTGCTTGTGCTTGTGCTTGTGCTTGTGTTTGTGGTAGTGTTTGTGTTAGTGTTTGTGTCTGTGTTAGTGCGTGTGTTTGTGTGTGTGTGTGTGTGTGTGTGTGTGTGTGTGTGTGTGTGTGTGTGTGTGTGTGTGTGTGTGTGTGTGTGTGTGTGTGTGCATATGTGTGATCTGATGTTCATTTGTGTGTAGGGGTTAGTGTTTCGCACGGCACATCTTATTGAGATTGTACACCGACTCACTGCTCGATGGCTCTACAATTTCCAACCGCTTCTCACTCGTGCCGAAGTCTTCAAAACGGGCGTCACCCACTATTTCAAGTAGGACAATTCGAATAATTCAATGACAAAAATAGAGCACCCCAAAGTGTATTATAAAGTGCATTGCGCTACCCCTCTCCTGAAAAATCATTAAATTTTCTTTCATTTCATCCCCCTACACGGTTTCCCCCACAATACACTACACAATACGCCATACAGATCTTTTCTCGTACCTCTTCTAACCGCATCCCCTCCAGAGTGGACAAGGCAGTGCGTGAGCTTGGCTTCCGTGCCCGTGTGCCCATGGACACCGCCATGGCCCGTGTCGTCCGCTACTACCAGCTTGAAGCCTCCTTTGTCCGCCGTCCCTGGTCCAATCACGACGTACGGTGTTCTCTGTTGAAAATCTTTTTTTCTTTCTGTTTCTCTCTCACTCCTCTCTCTTCTCTCTTATTCTAGATCACTTTGTGCTTTCTTGTGTGTGTTGGACTGGTCGGAATTGTGATTGCGCATCTGAAAATGCGTTTGTAGGAATGCACATACATATTATTATGTATCCTACCGTTCGTGTGTCTTTGCAGAGTCATTGCGTGTCTATCTATCACTTCGTTTTTTTAAGAAGAACGTCAAAATAACAATGAGATTCTCGAGAACGAACTGATCGAGTTATTTCAATTTCAGAAAATAGAAATTCAGTAATTTCAGTTCCTTCCTTCTGTCTCTCTGTCTCTCTGCTGATCTTCAATCTAGCATGTCTGCCACTGTTGCCTACCGCGAGCGCGTCAACGTCGCGCCGGCCGAGTATTTCCAGCTTACAATCTTTGTCAGTATGAAAACGCCCCTCTCTCTCTAGCGCTTTTGCCAAGGTCGGTCACTTCGACCAGCTCTCTTGGTGCCCCGCTATCAAGGTACGTCTGTTGCTTATGCTTCTAGAGCCGTCAGTTTTTTATTTGTTTTTTTTGACCTGTCACTTACAGAGTGCGACTGCCACGAACGGAGAGGAGATTGGTTCTATCCGAACGTTGACGCTTGGTGACGGCGCAGTGGTTGTGGAGAACCTGCGCGCCAAGACGGCCAATTCGTACACGTATGGCTTCACCGAGCCGAATGCGACGCCCTGCCACGCAGGCTACTCGTACGCCGCACCCCTACATCTCTCTGTCTGTGTCTGCCGTGTGGCTTTTTTTGTTTGTGGTTGTGAGCTCTGTTCTTACAAGCCTCAAAGGTGTTTGTTTTGTTGACTTATTTTTCCGCCCACTTTTTTTGACAGCTCCACAATCGCCGTGGAAGCCATTCCAGACGCACCCAACGCGTGCTTTCTCGAATGGACTGGCACCGTTCCCGCAGCCAAGGAAGGATTCACCCTTGATCAAGCCGTAGGCATGCTCAAGGGTCTTTACGCTCTCATTGGCTCTTCATTTCATTGAAGTGTCTCACCCAAGTAAATCTGATGGAACGGAACAATAGCATGTGTTGATTGTGTTCTCAGTGGTCGTTTGTGCTTTGCCTGATTGGTCTCTAGATATATCTTCACACACCGGACCCTTTTTTTGTATCAGTGACTCGGTGTTCAATTGTCTGATCGACGGAGAAAGCATTGATTGATTGTGCTTTACATTGCCTTTGTCATTTTGTTGTTGACTTGCCTTTGACGATAAAAAAAAAGACTGTACAGAGAGTGTGTACACAAGACCCTCGTCTTGACAAAGCCGGAGCCGACGGGTTGCGGGTGTTCATAGATTCAATGCAGTGTCTTGGAGAGAGAAAGTCAGAGAGCAAACAGAAAAATATCAGTTTGTTAAAAAGACAGAGAGATATATGAAGGCTGGAGCACCACTCCCTGAAAGTCATTTGCAATTAGAACGAAAAAAAAAATCAAGAATAAAGTCTCTCTTCTCCTTCTGATATACATACAAATAACAGTCTTCAGTTAATTCTCTTCGAATCTCACTCTCTCAAACTCTTATCCGGCCTACCGCCTACGCGGGTGCCTTTTTGCATTCAATCAAGTGACAAGTACGACTACTACATTAATTAGTCGCTGTCCCCTGTCTATTGTTGTTTTTGCTCATTTCTTCTTTGGTAGATGATTTCGATCGACCAACTGACTGACACCGACGGACTCTTTTCGCTGCGCCGGATCTTGACACAACCCAAGCGGATGTCCGAGGCGACTCTTTCTCTGCTTGAAGACACGGTTCTCCATGTAGGCGACTCGAACTGTGACGATCGTGATCGACTCGACTTCTCACCGCGCGACAATGCAACCTATCAAATTTTGCATTCAGGCGGATTTCTAAAACTCGCCGATCGCCACGGCCGTGTCTACGCGTATGCGCAGGCTCTCCTGGCCAACCGTGTGCCTGACTGGAAGCTTCACGTGAGCGTCGCGCCCGACGATCACGAGGTGGCGTGGCAGATCATTGCACGCGCATTTATGCGTCATCGCCTGCGCACCATGATGAAGCTGCAAGTGCAAGGCGAAGCGTGGCCAGAGCGCCAATACGGCCGCGAGTTTACCATCTACATCTACACGCACAACAGAGAATTTGACCGGCTGGCCAGGCAGGAGCTCCGTGACGACACTGCTCGTGAGGGGGTCGTGGGTTTGGAGGCGGGCGTCATGCACCGCGACGCAGAATTTTGGCGCATGTTTATACAACAACTCGAAACGCAACTTGCTGCCGCCAATGTTCGCTCACGCGGCACCGCCAAGGGTGATCGTGCTCTTGGTCAGTACGTGTCGCTGCGCAACGAAGCTTTCGTCGAGGCACGAGAAGAATGGCAGTTGGATCGGACCTGGCATGGTATCGACATTGGCGCACCAGCGGGAACCATCCACTATGTGTATCCGCCGAACGTGGCCGGGTACAACGGAGCGGGACACGTTGATCCACTGCTGCACAACGTAGAAGGAGAAGAGGGAGACAGGCGCGGATGCAGCAGAGCAATCAGATGGTGGAGGACGGCTATGCGTCACGTCGGAGAGCAAGTTCAGCACACCAGCGCAACGTGCATTGCCCTTGTACTTGTCGCAGGCATTGTGATGTATCACTCTCGCTTGCCATCCCAAAGATGAGCGAATGAAACAAGTATGTATCATCTTTATTAAGACATAAATGAAGTGAAACGTTTACGCTCTAAAACGACCACTCTTTCCGTTGTGAAAATGAAAAAGGCAAAGGTGAGACATAATGTGCCTCTAATATACATAAATTGTGTGCATATCAGCTAAAATCGTCGTACTCTTCGCAATAGCCCACAAGCGCCCGCTCAATCTGGAATGTTCAACAACCAAAACATCAGGGGATAATATTATTATCTAGTCCTTACGTGCATTGCATCGACCAGTTCCCCCAACGTGATGGTTGGCTGCTGTTCCACAGCAATGGCGTGGAGTCGCTGCAAAGCCTCTTGTGTGACATTTCGCCATTTGTCGGTGAGACCCCGCAATTTTTCCAAATTGTTCTGCAACAATGCATCACTACGGTATCAATCAATTACGCGCGGGTTTGTTACCTGAGTCCGGTAGGTGCGCACAAGCTTGAGCTTCCGTAAAACATCTTCTCGTTTCAGGAGTCTTTGCTGCAATTGTCGACGCGACGTGGCAAGGGACGGGGAGTTCTGCATGAGCACAATAGAACAGGCAAAGGATGAGTGTGGGAGGGTCATTTGTGTTTCTGTTTCACCATAATGTCGCTCATACGACTACGTGGAGTCTTCCCAACAGTGCTAGGAGTCTAAAATACAAGAGAGCATGCATAAAATGCATTAGCATTCATAGGGGAAAGGACAATAATGGTGTGTGCGTACAACTTTTCGGCGCAACGGAGTCAGCGATGTTGCCGTTGCTGATGGCGATGCTGACAAAAGGGCATTCTTAGATGGAGTGATTTGGACCATGCGCCGACGTTTGAGCGGCTGCGAACGGATGGAAGGACTCGAGGTGGCGGTGGCAGGGCGTTTGAGAGGAGACGCCAGCGTTTTCTTGCTGCTCTCGTCTTCCTCGCCAGGCTTCGCCGCCTCGTCTGCCGCACACGGAGGCACTGCAACTAATGTAGCTGCTGCTACCGTCGTGGCTGCCACTTCTGTCGTTCCCGAGTCGGTTCGCTGCGCAACACTTCGCCAATAGAGCGTGTCGCCTTCGCGTTTCGACTGTACCAAAACTCCCTCATCAACATACGTTTGAAGCTGATCGCCCTCTACGGGCACATCTTGACTTGTCCACACATGACCAAAAGGAAGAGAGTCCATTTCGAGCGTCCTAAGAGCAAAATAATTGAGAATTTGAGAATTTGAAAATTGAAAATTGAAACGTTGTCAGTCACTTACTCACTTTTAAGTCGTCTTCAGAACGATTAGCACCGATCATGTCTGCCAGTAATGCGGCAGACTCGGCGATCAGCGCCGACTACTATCCGCTGCGAAGAGTGTTCTGTTCCGAGAATCGGTTTGTGACGCCTGCCTTCCAACGACCGTACGCGTGGCAGCCGGAGAATGCCCTTCAGCTCCTTGAGGACATGACCACGGGCTCGCTCGAAGGCGGCCAGTACTTTCTCAACAACTTGGTCATTTCGCGCGAAGGCGACATTTGCTATGTCATTGACGGCATTCAACGTCTCGTCACGCTCACCATCATTCTCTCCGCACTCCGAGACCTCACCGAGAACAAAGTCCACAAAGACCACTACCAACAGGTGAGGCACACTTCCTCTTCTTCTCTCTCTTGCTTTGTGTTTCTTCTTTTTTTTTTTCTCCCTCTCTCAAATCTAACCCTAACCCTAACCGAGACATGAACTTTACGATTGTATTCAGACGTTTAACACATACTCAAGCAGCTTATGAGGCCCACTCAAAATACATCGCGCCCTAACGCTAACCCTAACCCTAACCCAATGATCTTTGATCTTTCAAGTACGTTTTCCAAGAAGGCAACGAACTCGAAGACATCCCGGGTCATTACCGCGTCCAGCTGCATGGTGACGACGGGGCCTTCCTTCAGCGGGCCGTGCAAAAGATTGGCGCTATATCAGCGCTCACTACGGTCGATGCAACGCATCCGGCGACAGACGGACAGACCAATATTGCACGCAATGCTGTTGCCGTGCAACAATCGTTGGTGGGACGCTCGCAAGAGAGTTTGTGGCAGCTTGGAAAGTACCTTGTGAAACAGTGCTACCTCGTCATCATCTCGACCAATGACCTGGGACAGTCCATCAAGATTTTCAGCACCGTCAACGCGCGCGGCATTCCCCTTACCTACCACGACATTCTCAAGGCGCACTTTGCTGCTCAACTTCCACGCGCCAACTGGCCGCTCTTTTCGGCTACATGGGAGCACTGTAAGAAGAACCCAAGGAAACAACAAAAGTATAAGTATAATGATATTTTTTTCCAGGGGAAGGAACACTTCGACGCGACGCCTTCTCGCGACTGTTCCACTCCATGGCACTCATGGTTGCGTGTGGTGAAGACGCAACAGCAGCAGCATCAGCAGCAGCGTCCGGCGGCACATCGCATGGTCAGCGACGATACAAGTCGAGTGGCGAGCCGCCCAATCCTCTCGAGTTCTACCAGCGACATGCATTCCCCACCAATGCATTTATGCAGGATCTCCTCGTACCATGTGCACAGGCTGCTCTCACTCTTAGTGGTGCTGCGCCGCTCTCCAATTTCAGTGGCACATGTGACTCACGAACACACCAACGTAAGGAGCAAGCGAGAGAGAGAAAAAAAGGGGTGTGTTGGCTCAACTTGGTTGTGCTATGTAGACATGTCACTGCTCCTCTCATTCCTTCCGATGACGGGCTCCGACGAATACTTATCACTGACCATGGCAGCTATTGCACTCACAGCGCATCCACATCTTCTCACGTACACCGGCACGCCCCTCACCCCCGCCAACCTGCTGGCCCTGCTCTATGCCATTGAGCGCCTCAGTGCCTGCTTCCTCCTCCTGCGCGTCTCCCTGCCAATCCAGCGACGCCGCTACAACCACGCTCTTGGCGTTCTTATGGCCGGCCAGGGCCCCAATGCTGCCATCCACGAGCTCCAACTCACCGCAGACGAAGCAGTACGTACATTAGTACATCTTATATGCAATAATTATAATTTTTATTATTTTATTATTTTAATAATCATTATTATTAATAATTATATTTTATTGTTCTGTATTATAGGCACGCGTGATTGACGTACTTGAAGGCGAAGTGTACTCGTCAGGCGCACGGCGAGCGCGCTATCTTCTTCTTCGGTGAGAGTGAGACCAGAGACAATGACCACTTGGAGCATATCTAATGTCTTGTGTGTCAGGATTGATGCGGCAATGAGCGAGGCAGGACAGCAGGGTTATGTCGAGGGTCCTATGCGCGAAAATGTTACAGTGGAACACATTCTTCCTCAGAACATTGGCCCTAAAAGGTATAGAAGAGTATTATACTCATTCACACTCTCTCACACACACACACACACCACACACCACATACACAATAGTTCATGGAAGAAAGTATGGCCAGATGCGAACCTGCGCGCGGCGTCAGTGAGTCGTCTGGGGAACCTGGCACCGCTCAGCGGGAAGAAGAATGGCCGCGCGGGAAACCAACCATGGCTCACCAAGAAGGTAATATAGTATATTAATTATCTCATGTGACTCTGTCGTACAACTATTAATATTGTTGTGTGTATGTGTGTATGTTATTTATTACTTTATTTTTTTCTGCTGTTGTTGTAGGAGTTGTACTTTTTCGCGGACAACAAATCCACTCCGTTTGTCATTACGAACGAGCTGCGCACGATTGATGAATGGACTCCGGAAGTATTTGCGGCGCGTCAAGAGCGTCTTTTGAACATCATGTGAGAAGCCGAAATCAATTATGACGTTTTGTTCTCTAATGTGTGTGTCGTTGTAGTTGCACCGAGTGGAAGTTGAATCTCAAGACACATCGCGCAGTCCGAGCCAATGCTGCTGCTGCTGCTACTGCTGCTGCTGCCGCCGCCTCAGCTGCTGCTATTCCTACGGCTTCATCGGCATCGTCATCAGGCACCGATCCGTCCTCTCCTGGTGCTGTTGGGCTCGCAGGGGTTGCTGCTGAAGCAGAGGACACTGATTCGGATGAAGATAGTGACTCAGATCTGCATGTTGGTCCTCAAACCGCAGTGTAAATTTTTGTGTTGTTTACTTCATACATTCGACCAGCACCCTACCATCGGGACTTCTCTGTTGAAGCCCGGTTTTCTGAGATGAAACAGAGAAATGAGCGAGAACGAGTACCGCAAGGGAATGTTCTTCACGGATGTTTAGAAAGGAAAGATGAATTTCATTATGGGACCCACGATTGGGAGTGAACCCACCAAAACAAATGCGATAAGACACCAAGCAATCTTTGACAGAGATGAGTCTGCCACCGAGGAAACATCCTCTTGCCAGGAGGGAACTTGAAACCTACGCAGACAGAAAATGAGTACACCGCTCGGTTACAGAAGGAGGCAGTCTCACCGGTAAATGGGAATGGAGATGGCAAGGATGAATAGGAGAAGTGCCGCGCTGAATGCCATGAATTTTTCGGGCCCGTCTACTTGCAATCCTCTTAAGAGAGCAAACACGGCTATCACGACGAATAGAAGTGGTGCCCAGCGCAGAAGAAGAACAACCAAAGCTCCAAGGCGAAAGGTGAGTGGCCGTACGCCGCTGGGATACTTAGGGCGCATGTTTGGATACTTGTTGAAGTCGATGGGAGGCGGGACGCCGTTGTGGAACAGTGTTACGAGAGCGGTGTAAAGTATTTCCTGCTCAACGATGTATGGGTGCTCGACGAGGTGTTTCAAATCGACAATGGCCGCAACTGCGGTAGCGAGCGCCAGAGCCGCTAGTGCATATGTCACGGCCAGGACGGTTGCCATGAGAATAGCTGGGAGGGCTGCTGGTGCAAACACCGCGACGACAATAGCCGCAGTTGCAGCGACGGCGATGAGACTCACAACCAGAGTCTTTTTCGTCCTCGCAGACAACGTCGAAAACCAGAGGTAAGCACGCTTACAAGCGTTCCATACCCACTGTAAATAGAACTTTCTGGGATTTGTCTGTGTATTCGTCTGCGGGTGAGACTCGGGAGGAGAAACATTTGGATTCTCGCGATTTCGACGACGCTAAAGGAAATGAAAGTAATTCAGTGCCACTGCCCCTGGTAAACATTCGTACGATATTGTCGTGTTCACCCATCACGGAGGATTCGTCTATAACACCGTTATCGTCGTGGGCAAAACTGTTGAAGCCAGAGGCGTCGCCGTCGTCATCGGCAGCAGCAGAAGCCATAGGTTGCAGGCGACAACCAAGAAGCGGAGAAAGGCGAAGGATTAGAGTTCTGGCGTACGCTCTCCGTGGATAG
>CALSCP010001890.1:30097-96694 GCA_943704425.1 Ministeria vibrans ATCC 50519
TCTCTCTCTCTCTCTCTCTCTCTCTCTCTCTCTCTCTCTCTCTCTCTCTCTCTCTCTCTCTCTCTCTCTCTCTCTCTCTCTCTCTATCACTTTTTTTCTTTCTCCTATCTCTCTCTATTACTTTGTTTCTTTCTCCTATCTCACTTTATTACTTTGTTTCTTTCTCCTATCTCACTTTATTACTTTGTTTCTTTCTCCTATCTCTCTCTATTACTTTGTTTCTTTCTCCTTTCTCTCTCTCTTTGTATCAATTTGTTTCTCTATCACTTTGTTTCTCTATCGCTTTCTCTCTCTCTATCACTTTGTTTCTTTCTTCTCTCTCTCTCTATCACTTTGTTTCTTTCTCCTCTCTCTCTATCACTTTGTTTCTTTCTCCTCTCTCTATCACTTTGTTTCTTTCTCCTCTCTCTCTCTATCACTTTGTTTCTTTTTCCTCTCTCTATCACTTTGTTTCTTTCTCCTCTCTCTCTCCTCTCTCTCTCTCTCTCTCTCTCTCTCTCTCTCTCTCTCTCTCTCTCTCTCTCTCTCTCTCTCTCTCTCTCTCTCTCACACACACACACACACACATGCACACTCATGATTACTTCTTTTCTACGTTTTCCAGGTATGGCGTACACTAAAGGTCTTCAAGAGGGCGATGATCCCCGCTACCTTCAGGCCATTGTCACTCTCAAAGTTAGTTTTTTATCACTTTTTTTCTCCCTCTTCTCTCTGTCACTTTGGTTCTTTCTCCCTCCTCTCTCTCTATATATAATATAATATTACAATTATGTATCTCAATTAAAAAATGCTCTTTCTGTTTTCAATATTCTAACAGATTTTTCGTGTAGCATTGGGTTGCCTATTCGCTTGAGGACTATGGAAACTCAACACGGCACAACTTCAAGTTAGACTGACATTACTATTTTGAACAATGACAATGAGACATTCATCATTATTATACATCTGTTTTGTAGCGCGGTTGTCAGTCCATATGATCTGCAGGACACTTACTTTCCCGCGTGGAAGGCGTCGGTGGAGTCCGCACACGCAAAGGGAGTGATGTGCTCTTACAAGTAAGACAAATTGAAACAGTCGGATAGAGAGATACTTCGACTGAGTGAAAATGAGGGCGTCTGCATGTGGACTAAGTTTTGTATAATAATAAGAACAATATTATTAATATTATTAATTGTAATAATAATGATTTTATTATTAATATTATTATTATTATAGTGCGCTGAATGGAGTGCCCACTTGTGCGTCGTCCTTCCTGAACAACATTCTGCGCAACGAGTGGGGTTTTGACGGCTATATCACAAGCGACAGTGGAGCAGTCAAGGACGTTTATGAGAATCACCACTACACCAAAACGGCATCGGAAGCAGGTTCGCACTACCTCACTTACACTGCAACGGGCTCGCGCTCACTCCCACACACTGCAACGCCTCACATGCACTCACTGATACCGACTCGCTCACACACTCACTGACTTACTTGTCCACTCACTCACATGCACTCACTTTCCCTGACTCACTGACACTTGTTTGTAGCGTGTGCTACTATCCGTGACGGAGGATGTGATGTGGACAGTGGCAATGTATACATGGATGCACTCAACCTGGGAGTATCCGAGGGTCATTGCAATGAGTCAGATGTTGACCTTGCCCTCTTTCACACTCTCAAGGTACACATTCTAAATTTTCATGGTGTTGCAACTAGCTTTTGGTCGGTGTGGCTTACAACTTGTTTATGATGTGCAGCTGCGCTTCCAACTGGGCCTCTTTGACCCGATTGAGGACCAACCGTACTGGCATGTGCCCCCGACGGCCGTCAACACGCCCGAGTCACAGGCACTCAACAAGCTTGCCACCCGTCAGTCCATCATTCTTCTGAAGAACGAGCCTGTTACACTCCCCTTCCCCAAGGGAAAGGTACGCGTCATATGTCATAGTATCAGAGAGCAACTCCTAGAAGGATTATGACTGTATATTTTTTTTACACTAGAGCATTGCTGTGATTGGGCCGCACGGAAACGCAACGAAAGCACTTGTGGTGAGTCTGTTTGAGTTGTTTCATACCATGATGCAACTCACTCACGGTGTCTCTTAAAAAAGGGTAACTACCTTGGCTGGCTGTGTCCGGGCGGCACTTTTGACTGCATTACGAGCCCCTTGGCGGCTATCAGCAAGGACAACGAGGGAGGTCAGACAGTCTTTGTCCAAGGTTGTGCACTCGATGGTGACGACAAATCGGGATTTGCGGCTGCTGTTGACGGTATTATCTCTCTTTGCTTCTTTCTTCTGCGTTTATAATTATATTAATAATATTATTATAATTATTATTATATTATTATATTAATTTATAATAATACTATAAGTATCTCTATTTCTCTCACAATATATCACTTTGTGCTTTGTTTTTTTCTCCCTCCTCTTTTTCCCACGCACTCTATGCACATCTCTATTGACTGGATTGATTGTGCTTCAGCTGCGCGCAAAGCCGACTATGTTGTGTATCTGGGCGGGATTGATGGCACTGTCGAGGCAGAGGGTCACGATCGCACTTCCATTGACTTGCCTCAGATACAGGTGCGACTTTAAGACACACACACACACACACACACACACACACACACACACACACACACATACACATACGCACATACGCACATACACATACATACACATACACACACAACGATGGCAACTGATTCACACTTGCTATACAGCACGACATGATCAAGGAACTGACGCAGACAGGCCGTCCCCTGGCAATGGTACTCATCAACGGTGGCATGCTTGCCATTGCCGAAGAGAAGGCCTCCGTGCCTGCCATCGTCGAGACTTTCTACCCGGGCTTCCACGGCGGTACGTCACACCCTCTACTACTCTCTCTCTCTCGCTCTCTCTCACTTCAGATCTTCTTTCTTTCTTCTTTCTTTGTTCTGTTCCCTTTTCTTTTTTCTCTTTCCTAGGGTCTGTAATTTCTGAGGTTCTCTTCGGCGACTACAATCCCGGTGGAAAGCTTCCCGTCACCATTTACGATAAGGTATGGACACGCCCATCTCTCTAACTATGTCGTCACACTGAACTGAATTTCTTCCTCTCTCATTCTCTCCCTCTCCCTTTGCCCGCTCACTCTCATTCATTCATTTAGGACTATGTCAATCAAGTGTCCATGTACGACATGAGCATGACCAAGGCGCCCGGCCGTAGCTACAAGTACTACACGGGCACGCCACTCTACTCCTTTGGACACGGCCTGTCGTACACGCAGTTTAAGCTGGAGTCGCGTAACTGGACCGATGGTGTGCGCCTGTCCACGGAGAGCCCCTCAGCGACCTTCCATATCCAAGTCAATGTGACCAACGTGGGCTCGCGCGACGGTGATGAGGTTGTCCTTGCCTTCTTCCGCCCACAGAAGCTTCCACTCCTGGCCGATAACCCGCTCATCAAGCAACTCTTTGGCTTTGAGCGTGTTCATCTCAAGGCGGGCCAGTCGACCACCGTCAACTTTTCCGTGTCACCTTCCCAGCTGTCGCTCGTCAAGGGCGGCGATCGCGTCATCTCGCCCGGCGACTATACCCTCGAGTTCACCAACGGTGTCCATGAGTCAGTCACCCATCGTGTTGCTCTTACTGGCTCCGAGCGACTCGTCCACAAGATGACGAAGATGCACTAATACTACTGGGAGAATATAATACAATATTGTTCCTATTCATTTTTACTCGATATTTTTTTGACACGATGTGTTTACAATGATATAGTGATGTACACTTTCTCTCATTGACTCTCTCGTTCCTTCCTCGCCATCTCATCGCTCTTTGTCCTGCGCCACCACACTCACTGCTGAGCCAAAGAGCAGCGCACGCACTCCAGCACTCATCTGCTGCTCCTGCTGCGCCGGGGTCAGCGTGTGTGCATGCGCCACCAGTGCCTCTCGCAACCGATCTCCGCCATCCTCAAACGCCTACTCACACGCGCGCACACACACGTAAATGTCGTGTGAGTAAAATAAAGCAACATTCACATTCATTAAAGTTGTTCACTCACCCACACTCAACTCCCTCACTCGAACACACATTTTTTACCTTTGCCAAGTGTTTTGCATTCAACTGAAGCAACACCGGAATGGTGTGAGGCAGGTTCTGCTGACAGCACTTCACAAACCCTTCCCACAGCTTTGGTCGGTCCCAGATCTTCTTCTTGACCAGTCGCGACAGAATCGACACCACAAAACTCACAAGACGCGGACAAATCTCAAGCGACTTCATCACCTGCACGCAAAACATAATAAGCATACGCTCGAGCCAAATACCTCTTGTTCTTGGCGTACCGTTCGCATAAAAAGAATGGAAAGAGGCTGAACGTCAACCAACTGTTGAAGCACAATGGCAAGGACTTCGTGAGTGAACACAGCAGGATGCAGAAAGCACTGGTCGGTGGCGTCGATGATCATGCGCCACGCGTCACGCGCCTCTTTGGCGACGTCGGAAGGCGTGATCGAGTGCAGCACAAACAACAGGTCGCCCGGAGGCAACTGTGGCGTGCTCGAGAGTAGTCGCACGAAGACCTCGCGCACAGCATTGCTTGGCAGTGAAATCAGTTTCGGCAGTGCCACGAGAATTTCCGACTTTTCAAGACCGGCGAGAATCGGAATGAGAAAGCGAGCGTCTTGCGTGCGCTCTGCATAGAGAGTCTTTACAACGGTCACAAGTCGCTTAGTGGGCGCCTGTTTGTCTGTGAGCGAATGCAAGATGCGCAGAATCAAAAAGTCGGATCCCTCTGGCGGGTTCCCAATGAGCGCAAGCAACGCAGGGCTCGCCTGACCAATGGTCCGGATGAGTGTCTCGAGTTGCCCATGCACCACGCGCTTCACCTTCTTGGGCGACGCAGCGTACACCGTCGCGAGTTGATGCAACAAACGGGGGTTCTCTAGGCAGAGCACCTGAAAGGGTGTCAGGTGCATCTTGATGCGCGTCTCGGGCCACTCCTCCACTTCACGCTCTCGCAGAGCTTCCAGCTTCTCGCGCGCATGCCCTTCAATCTGTACACCAATGTTCGTCGCACACACTCTTTCCTCATCGTCATCATCACCATCATTGTGCCCACCAATCGTCGCGCGCGCCTCCGCCGCCTTGGGCTCGACTGCGCCGCCTTCCACTCTCACATCCATCTCATCATTTACGTCGCCTCCTTCCTTCGCCTGCTCCGCCGCCTCTGCCGCTTCTTCTTTTGCCTCTTCGTGCTCGTCTTCCCCCTCTCGCTTTTGCTGCACAAGAGTTTTACGGTAAAGCATGCGGGTCTTCTGCACCGCCGGGTTCCTAACGTGGTCTTCGTCGGACACAGTAAAGGCCAGCAGCATGGGAAGGCAATCGTCGCGGCAGGCCGGTCGGTCCCAAATAAGATCCTGCAAGAGAGTAAGGCCCCGATGAGAGGTGGTTGCGTCAAGACAGAGAGCCTCGAGAACACCAAATGCCCCGTCGGTGAGAGAAGGGCACTCGAGTAGCACGCGTGACAGCACTCGGTTGAGCTCCTTGTCTTCCATGAGGCTCTCCAGCAACTGTTGTAGACACGTTTCGTAGCTTGCCGCCGCAAGCGCGCTGCGTTCTTGCTCCTCCACTGAGGCCCCTTCCAACTGCTCGGCGGCCACGCAACTTTGTTTGTGCTCCGCCACAAGCCAAGTGAGAGCTAGATCGAGCCGCTCGGCCGGATCGCTCAGCACGTGCTCGAGCAAGAGCGGCGCAAACCAGCGGTCGTTGGTGTCGACGCCGCTACCAAATTCGCGCGCGGTCAATCGTGCCAGGAGGCCTATGCGTGCTTGGGGCGCGCCAATGCGACCGGCCGAGTCTAGCAGTCGCTGAAAGGCCATAACTGCCATTTCTCGATGTCCATTGTGCTCTTCGGCAAGTGGTACGGCTCGCAGTTCAAATTTGGTGCGAAGCGACACGTGTGGAACGGCAGAGGCAGCAGGAATAAGTGCGTGTGCGGCGGCAGGCACAAGCAACGAGGGACCCACAGCGACGGGCACATCATTGCTGTCAATGCCGGGCTCTGTCTTGATCATGTCCACATCCATGCCGTCCGATGGGGCAGCAGCAGCAGCAGCAGCAGCAGCAGCAGCATCAGTTGTAGTGGTCGAGGTCGGTGCAGTAGGGGCAGAGCCGCGAGAGCGAGGGTCACGACGAGCGCGACGAGGATCACGCGATGCGGCCAACGATTCAGTTGCCGATGTCGCTGTGGCCTCCAACAAATCATCTGCGGCGTCCTGCAGCTGTTGTTGTTGTTGTGACAACGGCGGTCCCGCTGCGCTGGCTGTGGTCGCTGACGTGACACTGGCAGTCGGCTCTTCGTCACCGACAGCAGAACCGGGTGCAATGTCGCGCATGCTAAAGTCAGCGGGCATTGTGTCGGGCAACATCATCATGTACTGCATGACCAGGCCGACAACAATAGGCAACGGTATGCGTGCAAGAAGAAGTGGATCAATGCGAGTGCGTTTCGCTGCGTTGCCGTCGCCCGCACCACCGCCGAGTGCGCCACGGTCGTCCATGCCTGCCTCGTCTGCTGTGCGTTTTCGAGCAGCACCTGCGCCGCGAAAGAACGCCTCGTACTCAACACGCTTTGCACCAAGGTTGTTCAAGCCCGTCGCAAGTTGCATGTGCCATTCGGCGCTACTGGGGTGCTTCATGAGTGCGAGCAGTTCGGTGCGCAGGCGCTTTTTGAGCGACGCCAGAGCAGACTGGCCAAACTCGCGTGCTTCCGGTGTGGTCAGGTGCACCAAGGTGGTACAGGCGCGACCCATAAACCGGGGTCGCTGGCGTGCAATTGTGGCAAGTGATGTGCACGCGACAAGCAAGTTGCTTGTCGACACACCTTCGGTGGCGGTGACGAGCGCGAGCAGATCGAACAGGCGAGCGCCTTCAGCGCGCAACTGCTCCACGTCAAGCAGTGCGTGGTTCAACGGCACCGCATCCAACGAGGTGATCTCAGCGCCCGTCGACGTTGCACGAGCACGCGTAGCGCCCGTCGATTCGCTCGTCTGAAACGAGAAGGTCGTGACCAGCATCTCGACAAACTTGATGGCATTGGTGCGCACACCATCGTTGACTTTTGCCTGCAGTGCAGCGGCAGTGACAGCCGCCACGGCCGCAACACTGGCCTCATCTTCGCCTTCGGCGGGCGCTGGGGCCGGAGCTGGCGGAGCGCCTGGCAGAAACGAGACAATGTCAAGGGTGACGGCCAAAAGCGACGCCCACATCTGCGCAATGGTGTCGCTCGTAGTGATCGCCACAAGGTGCAGCGCCGCCCCGTACACAATGGTCATGCACTGAACAATGCGCTTGAGCTCGGCCGACGTCGTGCAGTCGGCGCGGATCATGTAGCGCAGCGCATCAAGTGCGTACGGCAGTTGTGCTGGAAATCTGCATGAAAATAATATAATACATCAGTCAGTTCCAATGCGAGAGACCGATTGGCATCAGGAGACGCCGGAAGCGGGAGGGGGACGAGGAGAGTCAAGCGAGTCAGCACGGGACGGGGGCGACAATGAAAGAAGCGGAACAGAAGAAGAAGAAGAAGAAGAAGAAGAAGAAGAAGAGGCCAAAAAAAAAAAAAAAAAAAAAAAAAAAAAAAAAAAACGACGCATCAAAACGTTTTAACGTACTTTTTCGCAGTTGCCTCGACGAAACCGACGCAGAAACGACGGACATCGGCGCTAGGGTCCAGCTGGAACTGGAGGATCTCGTCGACAAAGTTGTCAAGCAGCCCGGGCGCTGAGTGGAGCAGCAGCTCTTGGATTTGGTTGAGGCGCGCTAGCTTGTCGGCCGTCGATGCTGCCGCGTGCGCATCGCTGAGCAGCGCGACCACTTGGTTGGCAGTGACCACCATCTCAACAAACAGAGCGTTTAAAAAAATTGATGAATGAATTATTATTATTCCGTCTTTTATGTGTAAGATACAATGATTGTTTATGTCTTTGTGCATTTCAGTGTTAGGCAAATTCAAACCCTTGACTACCACAACGAATGGCGACTAGAAGCCTTTCACAAAGCTGCTCCTTGGAGTCATACTCGGGAATCTTGAGAAGATTGAAACAGGTGGAGGCGGAGGGGAGGCGCTCAGAGCCAGGGTCACAGCGCAGTTTGGACAGAGTGAAGCAGACGAGGCCTCCGCCGGCGGACGGGAGTTTCGAAAAGCCATGCATTGGTACGCGACTGCAGCCAGTGGCAAACTGAAGCAATCCCGCCAGATCTTCTTGACTCAACGAGCGCGTAATCTCCCAGAACCACTGCAGATGAAGGGACAAATTTGAGACATTTCTCTCTTGCTCTCTCTCTCTCATTTTCAAACTTACAACGACCACTGGAGAATCTTTATCAAACCCTCCTGTGTAGACGGTGTGGCGTTCCCAGTCGTCCACGTCAATCTCGGGCAGTCCACTGATGAGCAGCTCTAGCTCAAAATCGTTGAACATGGTCACGAGAGTGGGCGGAACAATCTGAACGTCACCGATAGTGTCAGCAACATGCGCACGTACCATTGTAGAGAAAGAAAGAGAGAAAGAAGAGAAGAAGAAAAAAACAAAGCGATCGAGAGGGAGAAAGAGAGAAAGGAGGAAGAAAGATCAAAGAAACAAAGTGATGGAGAGGGAGAGAAAGAAAAAGAGAGAGAAAAGGTACCTCGTGGAACCCCATGAGGAAACTCAAGAGCTGCGAACCAATGGCAGAGGTCATCTTGAGCTGCGTCGAGAGGTGCACGTACTCGCGCTTGTTGGCTTCGGTGACGGGCACGTTTGCGCCGTCGGGAACCAGCTGGACCACTTCGGTGCACCCAACCTTGTCAACTTCGACGGCAAACGTGATGCCCAGCTGCAAGTCGCTAATATCGTTATCAAGGATCCACTGCAGCGACCGGTAGTACTCGGGATCGATGCTTGCGACGTCCCGGTAGTCGAGTGCAATTCCACACGCGTGCTTGTACAGCGACCGCGTAAAGTGCACGTCCAGCAGGTTCTCATGGTACAGCGCCAGACCCAACACCCGTCCGGCAAACCGAAAGTACGAGAGATGGTCTGGGTTGAGCACACACGAGTTTGGGTTGGGCTGCACTGTTACTCCGTCCGTACTGAACACAAACAGTCCGTAGTCCGGATTGAGAATTTCACGTCCCAACTGATCAAACCACTCGCGTCGCACTCCCGCGCCAGTTCCTTAAACAACCCACGACACAACGCGCACGTAAGAACACAAAATGTCAACAAAAATGCAACGGTAAATGCGCTCCTTACCGGCTTCTCCTTTGAACCGCACCGAAAAGGATTCATTCAGCATCTTCTTGAGGTCAAGACCCGCAAGGGCAACACACGAGTCCTCGATGAGATGAGCCCGATCGACCTCGAGGACATCGACGAGGCTCCAGACGGGGTCAAGGTTGCGCGATGGCTGACTGTGCAGATACTCGTAAAACCACTTGCGCCGCTCAGCAAGGGGCTGGGCGCGCACCACGTCCTGGAAGCGACTGAGCAGCGACGGGTGCTCGAGGAGGAAGTGGAAGTGCCGGAAAATCACTTTAGCATCACGACCAACAATGGTGCGCAACACTGCTTCGTGGCGGTCCATGAAGACGCGAAACCGCACTCCTTCGTGGCCCATTTCGTCAAAGAACTTGGAGTAAAGTCGATAGGCATTGATGACAGCCGCAATGCGGTCAATGAAGCGCAACGACAATACCTGGCGCGGCTCTTCGCCGTCCGCACGTCCACTCGGCATCTCTCCTACCTCTCCTACCTCTCCTACCTCTCCTTCTTCCTCTCCTTCTGCCTCTTCCTCTTCTTCTTCTTCTTCTTCTTCTTCTTCCTCCTCCTCCTCCTTCTTCTCTTCGCGTCCAATAAAGTTGAGCCACTCTTCAAGTGTGGCAAAAAGTGCATTGGCGCCGCCCAGCTTGACGACGAGTTGGGGTACCGCAACGAGAATGTAGAGACGAGCAAAGCGCAGAAAGATCGCAATCTCTTCAGCATTTTCTTCGTTGGTGCACAGATTGACAAGACGGCCGTGCGACAAGAGCCGCTGGCCCGTGTTCACAAAAGCGTTTTCGAGATGCGACGCAAGGGTGGAGCGCACGTCGGGCCGCTCCTTCATGACACGCTCAAAAAAGCTCCTGAACATCGATTCTTCGACATCGAGCGACGGTATGAGACACATAATGTCATGTAGTGCCATTGTGGTGGTGCGGTTGAAGAAGAGCATAGCGCAGTTGCAAAAGTTGGCGCGCAAACACAGACGCAGTGGGGTCTCACCGGCGTCGTCGGCACTCACGACTGCCCCACGGTCCAGCAACAGACGTACACACTCGGTCTGACCGTAGCGACTCGCAAAGTAGACGGGTGTGCGCCCTGTGCGATCCCGTGCATTGATATCCGCCGGAGGTTGGTGGTCCAGCAACCGCAACATCGATTTGAGGTGACCATTTTGGCACGCAAAGTGCAGTGCTGTCTGGCCCTGGGTATCGCGCAAATCAATGTGCGCCCCCAAGTCAAGCAGGTATGCCACCATTTCAGTGCGACCATTGGACGCAAGCCAGTGTAGTGCTGTGAGTCCTTCACGGTTCTCAGCGTGCAAATCGGCACCCGCATCAATCAGGATTCTCAACTGCGCCTAAAAAAAAGTAATAAAAAATAAATAAAAACAGGGGATCGACAATTCAGTGTCAGCATAGTGTCAACCTGGAGCAAGAAAACAAGATGAAATAGGCTTATTGGAGAATTTGAGGGGGTGGAACAGAACCACAAGACACCCCACAAAGACCACAAAGACATTCACACTCACCGCAAAGACATTCACACTCACCACAACGACGCACAACAACGACACACACAAAACGCATACCACAAAGACATACATACACACACACCACAAAAACATTTTCACTTACTCACTCATTCACTCACTCACTCACTCACTCACTCACTCACAAACACACAAAATCATAATGAATCTTAATGGATCTCAATGGAAATGCATCAGATATATACGTGGAAAGTGCCCAGGGAAAACAAGCGGGCGCAAGCGGCGTCCCTCAGCGGTACGATGAGCACAAGGTTTGAACTTGCACAAAAAATAGAAATGCCAAGAAAAAAAGAAAAAAAAGATACAGATTTCAAGAGAGGACGCACGAGCAACACAGCTAGTGTGGTCTATGACGGCGGTGTGATTAAAAATAAAATACCTTGTACCCGTTGCGCGCAGCGAGATGAAGCGGTGAATTGTGAGCCAAGTCAAACACGTTTGGGTTGGCCTTGCGCGCCAGCAGCACCGCGGTGCACTCGGTGGCGCCAACACTCGCGGCAACATGCATGAGAGTGCGCTTGGCCCGTCCAAAGCATGCATTGACGTTGAATGTGGCTGCGTTGAGTGTGAGCTGTCGATCCAGTTGCTTGGACGAGTTCCGCAGAATCAAGTTGAAATACACAGATATTTCCTACGGATGTGAGCACGCAGTAGAAACCATGGGTGAGTGGGGTCGCGTATAGTGTGTGGGGGCCAAGATGCGATTGAGATTTGTCACAGGAAAGGGGTGTGAGGGGTCATTGAGTTGAGCGGGTTGAGGAACTTCGTACGTCAGCTTCGTGCGACGCAGGCTCTGACATAGCCGCCTCCATTGCCGCGTGTGCATCCAGAAGGGTTCCTCCTGAGCCCGTGCGCGATCGGTTGTTGAAGAATCGAAGCATAGTGAAGAAAATTAATGTGTAGAAAATAAAATATTCACCAACAGAAGTTACAAAAGAAGCAATGGAATATTTGCATTGAGGCAACCTCAGCAGACGTCGCTGTACTTTTAAATCTCGCTTATACACTTGACACTTGCTTAGTTGCTTCTTGTGAACGGTTGCATCAAATATATATCGCGGGGAGAGGCACGAGGACGATGAGAAGTGCGCGAAAAAAAACTCTACATTACTAGTGACTCTCCTCAGAGCACTATCAAAAAAATGGCATCTTCTTGCGCAAGCAACTTGGGAATTGGGATGAAACTCCCATCAAACAGTGTACGGCACTAACAGCAGCACGCTTTTTTCATTATTCTTTGTATAGCTTGTAGAGTGATGCGGTTCCCGAAAAGGTCGTGTCAGTCACAAATTTGACGCGGAAGTGTCCCATTCCTGTGCTGCATCCGCCAGAAAACTGCCCCAGTGTATTAGCATTGGCCGAGCCGCGCCAGTGCCCTTGACCGTTGAGACGAACGTTTTGTGGACGTCCCATTGGGCTGATCCACATCTGGAAGGCACTCACCGTATACGAGTTACTGGTGATCTTGTCTGACAAAACCACATGGGCAGCTGATGTACTCTGCTGGGTTGTCGTAGAATCAGAATACCAGTACTTCAAGTTGGAGCTACAACCAGAAGTGGTCTTGGCGTCCGTATTTTGGGGACAGGACTTGCAAACAGAGTTCCAAGTAAACGCTCATAGACACTAATGACTACTCCGTACGGAGTACTCACTAAACTCATACCGTTCATCATGCAAAAAACAAATGTCAACTTTCAGCCCGAAAATGAAAATTAGAATTTTGCGAACTTTACTTTGGTTGATCGCCACAAGAAACGCAAATGCTCGCAGCCTCAGGCACTACGTGCACGTTCCTATTGATCTATCGTGCCTAGAACATAGTCATAGATAACGCACACCATCCAGTGAGTAGACGAGGAGTACTCCTCAGTCTCACACACAAAAGTCACACTCACAGTCACACACTAACAAGTAACACACACATTTTTTTCGTCAACGACCCACCCTTGACTTGTCGAATGCTTCGTCCTGCTGCGCTACCCAGGCAGCTCCCCCTGGTGCTGGGCCGACACGCCCGCAGTTCGTCGTCCGACACCCACCCGCCAACCCAAGCGCGTGCTGTGGTCGTTGGCGGCGGCATCATTGGCAGTAGCGTTGCGTATCACCTTGCGAGAGCCAATGGATGGAAAGGCTCCGACGTTTTGTTGCTGGAAAAGCACTCTGGTGAGCTTTTTGTGTTTTTGTTTCTTTTTCGTTTTTGAAAACGTCGCTGTGTCCTGCAGTGACAAGCGGCACGACGTGGCACGCTGCGGGCTTGTGTGTGACGTTTGGATCGTTGTCGGAGACGTCGACGCGCATGCGACAGTACACAAAGACGCTGTATCGCGATGTGCTGGAGGCGGAGACGGGTCAGGCGACGGGCTTTCGCGGCTGTGGCTTCATCGAGCTTGCAACCAACGCAGATCGACTCACCGAGTTTCGTCGCGTGTCTGCCTTCAACCGACATATGGGCATTGACGTCCAGGAGATTTCGCCGCGCGAAGTCCAAACGTTGTTTCCACTCTGTCGTGTTGACGACGTGCTTGCTGGCTTCTACGTGCCCACCGACGGACGTGTCAATCCTGTCGACGCCACCAATGCCCTGGTGAAAGGAGCGCGCATGAAGGGTGTCAAGATCATGGAAAATACCCCCGTTGCGTCTGTCAAGACAGAGAACGGACGTGCAACGGGTGTCGTGCTCGAGTCAGGCCACGAGATTCAATCTGAGTTTGTCGTCAATTGTGCCGGTATACTATACAATACTGCTTCTCGAGATTGCCAAACTAATGCGATCGACAACATCGCATAATTTTACCATCTTTTTTTTTTGCGTATGCGTAGGAATGTGGGCACGACAGCTGGCAAGCAAATCGGGAGTGTCGGTGCCGAACCAGGCAGCGGAGCACTACTATCTGATCACGGCGCCCATGGACGACGTGGACCCACTCTGGCCGGTCGTCGAGGACCCTTCGTCGTACACTTACATCCGCCCCGAGGCTGGCGGGCTTATGGTGGGGCTTTTTGAGCCGGAGGCGGCCGCATGGAATGTCAAGTCGGTGCCGGACGAATTTGCGTTTGGCGAGATTGAGCCGGATCTGACACGAATGACACCCTTCCTCGAGAAGGCATGCTCGCGTGTGCCGCGCACCCTTGAAGTAGGCATGAAGAAGTTTTTTTGTGGTCCCGAGAGCTTTACGCCAGACCTGGCGCCCTACGTGGGCGAGGCACCCGAACTGCGCAACTACTTTGTCGCGGCGGGACTCAACTCAATTGGAATTTTGACAGGCGGTGGAGTGGGTCGTCTGCTGGCCACGTGGATTGCCGAGGGGCGGCCCGACATGGACGTGACCGCCATCAATGTAGACCGTGCGCGCGACTACGAGACAAATCGTGAGTTTCGCGGAGCGCGTGTCGTCGAGTCGCTGGGTCTCGTCTACCGTCCGCACTATCCGTTTTTCACGCATGAAACTGCGCGCAACGTGAAGAAATCGCCGCTGCACGAGCGTCTCGAGGCGCGTCGGGGCTTTTTCCGCCCGGTCAGTGGCTGGGAGTGTCCTGCATGGTACGCGCCCGAGGGCCACACGCCCAGTGAGTACGCGGGCAGGCTGGGCTGGGGCCGGCCCGACTGGTTTGCGCAGTGGGAGCGGGAGCATCGAGCATGTCGCGAGCGCGCGGTGCTCATTGACATGTCATTCATGTCCAAGTTTTTGGTGGTGGGGCGCGACGCAGGGCGGGTGCTCAATCGACTGGCGACCGCTAATGTCGACGGTGCCAGTGGACGCATCCACTACACACAGTTCCTGTCAGACGAGGGGAAACTTGAGGCAGACGTAACCGTGATGAAGGAGCACTCGGAGCGGTTTGTGGTTATTGCGACGGACACAGCCCATCGCCATGTCGAGACGTGGCTGCGACGACACATTCCTGCTGACGCACACGCTTTTGTCTCAGACATTACGGGCGGCCACGCACAAATTAATGTGCAGGGTCCCGAGTCGCGCGCCTTGCTGCAGACACTGACGGAGGAGGATCTCAGCGACGCCGCCTTTCCCTTCCTCACCGCGCGCACCATTCCCTTTGGCCTAGCACGCGTGGTCTGTGCGCGCATCACGTATGTGGGCGAGCTCGGCTATGAGCTGCACGTGCCGGCCGAGCACGCGCGTCACGTCTACGATCGCATCACGAGTGCCTATCCCGACCTGCAGCACGCGGGCCTCAGCGCCCTGGGTTCGCTGCGCCTCGAAAAGGCCTATCGCGACTTTGGCCACGACATGGACAACACGGACACGCTGCTCGAGTGCGGTCTGGGTTTTACATGCGACTTTGACAAGGCGGGTGGCTTCCAAGGACGCGACGCGGTGCTGGCGCAGAAGCAAGCGGGACTCGCGCGTCTTCCACAACGCCTTGTGCAGGTGTGCGTGCAGGACCCACAGCCAATGATGTTCCATGGCGAGGTTGTCTACTGCAATGGGGAGCGGGTTGGCGATATCCGTGCCGCCTCGTACGGCCACACACTTGGCGGCTCAGTGGGCCTTGCGATGGTCAAACGACCTCCCTCCGCCGACCGTCTTGACGCCGCCTTCCTGCGCAGCGCAGAGTGGCACGTTGAGATTGCCAATGAGCGCTACCCTGCGCGCCTCTCCCTCGTGCCCATGTACGACCCAAAGAACGAGAAGATCAAACAATGAAACAAAAGCGACTGAAAGAGAGAGATGTACAAAAATTTATCTTGGATGGACAATGTCCTGAAGCCAGGCATTAAGACCGACGGCTGTGGCACCAGCCAAGGCAATGCCGCACGTGTCGGCCACCGACGCAACACCAAGCGACCATTCCCGTCGACTGCTCTCCACTTCCTGTGCGGATTAAACACGCAGACGGACAAAGAGAGACACACACAGAAAAAGACATAGAATGTGAGAATGCGACACAGAGAGTGAGACAATCAGAACAGTACGCAAAAGGCTGACAAGAGAAAAAAGGGAACATCCAAACACACACACACACAAGGTATACCTTTGTGATGTTGGCAAATGCATTGACATAGGTCGCTCCGCCTAAGAGCCCCTCATAGAAGATAATACCAAACATAATCCAGATGGACGCAGTGATAAACTCAAAGCGGGCGTCAATCAGAAGGAACACAAAGTTGACAACCTGTGAGAGAAGAGCCATTAAATTATTATTATTATTATATTGTTGTTGTTGTTGTTGTTGTTATTATTATTATTATATTGTTGTTGTTGTTGTTGTTGTTGTTATTATTATTATTATTATTATTATTATTATTATTATTATTATTATTATAAATTATTATTGTTGTTGTTGTTATTTTGAGCGTGTGTAGAACTGACTTGTAAGAGAGCTAAAATCCAGAGACGTCTGAACTGCACAAAATTGACAGAGGAACGAGAGACAAAAACTCCCAATTGGTAGGTGAAGGACATCCAGCGGTACTGAGCGCTCTTGGATAAACTGATTGAGCCCCAGAAAATGTGCTGAGTCAGTCCCTTTGAAGAAAACGAGATTGTGAGTAATGGGTATGGATTTGTGAGTGAGATCGGTTCTGACTTGATTGATGCAATACTCTGCGTAGTACACCACAAACAGCGGAATCATATACTTCAATAGAGGCTATAAAAAAGGGAGAGAGAGAGAGAGAGAGAGAGAGAGAGAGAGAGTCAGATACAGACAGACACACACACACATGAGACATCAGTACTTTGATAAGAGTGAGCTTCTGAGCAAAAGGAAGTGCGGTTGCTTCGACGATGGGAAGAGAAGCGACGGAAATGGACTCGTCTGGAGAAGTAGCAGTGACTTTGATGGAGTTAGACGACGAACCAGCGTCTGTGGTGTTGCTTTGACTGTTGAGGAGGGGAGAGACGTCTGAGTGGGAATGGAGAGCAATGGGCGACAGAGGAGAGCCGAGAACGACAAAGTAGGCTAGCGCGAGCAGCACCGGCACAATCAGCATAATGAGTAGTTCTATGCGGGGCGACACAAGCTCAGTGAGTCCTGCGTAGGTCAGCGAACCAATAGCGCCCGCTGCGCCCGTCCCGGACGACCATGCCGAGACGCTATTGCGGTGATAGTGCGAGCTTAGAGACAGAAAAGTGATTTCGCCTAGGCCGCTGCTGAACGATGCACACATTACGCCAACGATTGAGAGCCATAGTACTTTGGCCTAGAAGAGAATAATACAAATTGATACAATGCATGGTTGCATTCAGTGCTTTACCTCGGCAACGGTCACAAACGATGCGACTGCTAAAAGTGTCACCATCCACACTCGGACGTTGTAGGGTATTCTGTGGACAAAGAAAGGCGCTGTGGCTTTGACCTAAGCATGGGTTCAAGTTAGATTCGGGTGGAGTAAAGAGAGAGTGTGTGTGTGTTAGAGAGGAGAGGGCGCGTTGTATTCCAAGTGGGTGAAGGTCTCAGTCGCCCGACACACAACGTACCAACAAAGTAGGCAAGATGTCGGCAAGAAGAATAATACCAGTGCCAAACCCGGGGGTGCCCTCGAGGATATCCTCGGCTGCGCTCAGCATCTAAAATTAGAGTGGTTACGAAGGAGGAGACAAGAGATATGATCATCTTAGTGCACCAACTCACTTGCACATAAGCGAAATTGTTCGTCAGGCCGAGCACCCAGAACCCAACCAGGTCGCGAAAACGCTGTACATGACGCACACCCAGCCCGGTGTCTTCGTCGCCGCTCGCCACATCCGCTGTCGGCTGCGCATCGTCAATTTGATCGTCCGGTAAAAAATCACCTGAAACCACAACAAGAAAAAAGTGAAAAAAGCAGCAAAACTCCGCCTTTTAGCCAAGGTTCAACCGTCATAAAGGAATGGTATACAAAGGACAGCGCAATGCAGCGAATCGGCGAGCGAGCATAGAGAGGGGGAGGCCGCGTACCAACTTCAATGTCCCGTTCGCTCGCAATCAAGGCAGCCTCTTCCTCGTCACTCATCCGTGACGTATGTGGTTGGAAAAGACTCACTGTGCGCTCAAAATACTAAAGTGAGTGAGTCTGTGTCTCTGTGAGTCAAGTGACTAGATACGCAGTGAGACAAGTCAATGAATAATAATTTTACTATAATTATTTTTCTATGGACGCTGAATATCTGAAACGCAAAGTCGGCGACGCTCTTGCTCGAGCAATTGCAGAAATCAACCTTGTTCATCCTGCAGGTGAGTAGAGCTCCTCTCCTTTCTCCAGAGAAAAAAAAGCTATTGCCATGACAACGAATAAATAAAAATCGTTTCTCTCAGACCCCGTCGAGTATCTGTCGCAATGGTTGTACCAACACAAGGCAAACGAGGTTGCCACGGCACAGTCCAGGGCAGACGCTAAGAAACTCGAACAAGAGCGCGCAGTGGCGGAGCGCGGCCGTCGGACGCTCCAGGCAATCCACCATCTAGAAACGACCGTGGCACACCGCACAGAGCGCGCAAGCCACGCCGACGAAACGTGTCGTCGTCAGCGAAACTACCAGCGATCGCAGGAGTACATCATTCGCACAAAACGACGTCTGGCGGGTACACCAGCAGAAGCAGAAGCATCTCGACATGTCTACACTTCTAACAGCTTTGTCGTGTTCCGCTTAGAATATCGTCGTCAAGAAGCCAATCAAGAGATTGATCCAGTGCCCCTTGTGCAGCGCGAGTATGATTTGGTGACACACGACTTGGGTCGCCTGGACAAGGAGACGCTTGCCGAGCTGAAACTCGCCGACGAGAGTGACTTTGAGGAGCCCATGGTGCAGACGGTGCGTGGCGTGCTTTATGTGCTCGGCTACGAGCAAGAGCTCGTCGACGAGTGGGAGGATTGCCAACGCGTTGTGGCGCATCCCAACTTTATTCAGACACTCACGCGATGCGACGCGACCCAGAGCGGACGCTGTTTACAGCGCGCGGCGCATGTCACGGCAGGACTGGACCGCACGCGAATCCTCAGCTGTGGTCTTTTTCCGACCATGCTACTGCGCTACCTAGACGCTTCGGCCGCCGTGTACAACAGACGATGCGAAGCGGAGCGTCACGAGGACGAAGCGCTTGAGAAGAGCACTCTCGAGACACGTGATGCGGCGGCAGCAGCGACAGTTGAGGCAGAGACGCTGGTGCAGGAGAAGCGCCAGAAGATGGAGGAGGTGCAGAAGACAAAGTGGAGCATGAAGGCACTGGGAGGAGGAGGAAAAGCAGAAGGAGAAGAAGACGTCGAAGAAGACGAAGAGTGCGAGGATGAGGCGGCGCCGGATGAGGAGGAACAAGCACGACTAGAGGAGACGGAGACAGAGCTGGAGGTGCTCAAGGAGGAGATGGAAGAGCTCACAAAGCAACTGGAGGAGCACAAGAGAAAGCTAACGGCGAGTGAGAGACATCTGGTGGCCGTGCGCGAGCGACTGGCGCTGTCCGTCGCCGTCATTGCCATAGGAAAGGATGACAACAACGAGGAGGACGAAGACCGAGGGGCAGGGACCGAAGAAGACGACGACGACGAAGAGGCGTTGTTCAAAAAGGACTCGCCGGATATAGAGGGACTGTTGCATGTGCGGCCACTGATGGACTCGTGTGAGATTGCCCCCGAGGCGCAGACGGCACCAATAAGTTTGCGTGTGACATGGGCGTCGCGCAAGAAGACACACGACGGTAGCGACGAGCACGGAGCGCACGAGTCGCTGACTCACTCGTGGACCGCAGCGCGACAGCGACTGGAGGAAGAAGAGGCACAAAAGAGTGAGAATGGGGAAAAGGGGGAGGGGGAGTCGTTGCGTGCACGTGTGCAGTTGGTGCCAATGGTGGTGCTTTGCGACCAGATGGGTGCGGTGGTTGATACGCTGCAAGCGTCGTCGTCGCCCTCCTCTGCGTGCTACGACTCAAGTGAGTCAGTAAGCTTGCGCGAGGTAGACAGTCGTTCGCAGCAGTTGTGCGTTGACATGCACTTGTCGCGTGTGCCGCCCTCGGTGCGTGCCCTTCTCTTTGGTGCGACCCTTCACGATGAACATGCGTCTATGACGACCGTCCACCAGCTGTCGGTGGCTCTGATGTCCGCTGCGACAACGTCAAGCACTGTCATTGTCGCGCAGCAGGCGCACGTTGAGCGAGACCTTGCCGTGCGATTGGACGCACGAGAGGACGCAGATCTAGAGGACCAAGAACGCGCTTCGCCACCGCTCAAAGCCCGTGACGCAAGTGGAGTGTTGGTGGGCTGTTTGTGGCGCAGTCCTTTTGATGACGACAGCTGGACGTACACTGCGCTTGCGGAACTGATTGCCCCGCGCAGCGGCGACCCTGAAGGCTGTGCCGTGGTGGGACGGCGTGCGTTGGAGACGCTTGGTGTGTTGGACCCGCTGAAGACGCTTGGCGCTCAAGTGGCGGGCAACCGCATGTCACTGCGACGAGGTGAGACAGTTGGACTGCACACGGGCGGACGGTGGGCGCTGAAGACACACTACACGGCCAAGGAGGCGACGCAGCCCGAGGTGGTCTCCTCTGTGGTTCTGTACGCCAGTGCTGACGATCCCGATCAAAGCGGTGGTCTGCCTGACGCGGTACCACTGCGGCGTGTGGGCGTTGTTTCTGCGGAGACTCCGGCCGACGAGCGACCGCCAGGTGTCGTGTACGAGACCCTGCCCGAGAGCGCGCTGGAGACTCTCAGCGAATTTGTCACCATTGACACGGAGGCACTCGCCGATGACGTTGTCTCACTTGTCGTTGCCGTGCACGTCGTCAATAGCTGTACTTTGCGCGATATTTCCGACGTGGATGCCATTCTCGAGGAGTGGAGCGCTCCGCCCGAGCCAGTTGACGCAAAGGATGTGCTCCCGTCGAGCCCCGTCGTTGCAGCCAAGAAGCCAGCAACGCCTCTCGTGCGCGCCGGAAGCATCGTGGTCGCGGACATGATTACCGAGGAGGACGAAGACGAAGTGGACGACAACGTCAACAGCAACAATGGCGAAAGCGATTCGGCGGCGGTGCAGGAGCACACGGACCGTGCGGGACCGAACCCCTCGACGGCAGTCCAGCTGGCGCGGTTCTCCCTTGCCTCACCGCGTGGTGTCCATGACGAGTCGGGGCTTGTGCTGTTGCGCCTCGCACGCGATCACACGGGCGAGTGGCTCATGACGGCCATTGGCGTCGCCATGGTCGGCTTGACCGTGCACCAGTCTCTTCAGATCATCAAGAAGTATAAACAGTAAAGATCAACAGAAACACCCCACTTCTTGTTGCAGAACAATCACGACATCATGAGGGTTGCGTGGATCCTGCAACGCGCTTCTGTTCCTCCGCAGGGCGAGCAGCACGAGCGTTGCGACACAGTTGCGACAAATTATGACAATAATCATCTTTGAAAATAATAATCACTTCAAAGCAGTCCAACTTGACCCCTGTTTCAAGACACAAAATTTATCCACGACAAAAACCATGGGTCAAGAAATGGAAATGACGCCTGTTGCCGGGTCGGGGGCGGGTCCGGCGGGGTCTCAGCAGCGCACGCCAATGCGCCAGCCCAAGCTGACGCGCTGGCAGGCCTTCAAGCGCTACCTCCACAACACCGAGGCCGGCACCTACATGGGCCGCACTTCTGAGAGCTGGCGTACGTCTCCCTCTTCCCTTCCCTCTCTCCAAATCATTGGAAGTTTTTTTTTAAAAAAAAAAAAAAAATTCGTTTTGCTCTTTTTTGTGCCTCTCTCAAATCTGTCTCTTCTCAATGCTCCTCTGACGCGATGACCGTGTCATTACGCGACCCATCTGCCGTGTGCCGCCCCTCCACCGACGCGTCCCACCCTCTCTCTATATTCTCTCCACAACGAGTGGTTTTTTTTTTCTCTTCGTTCACGCCACCCCATCGAATCCCTGATTGCTGCCCTCCACACACGCACCCAGTGTTCGAAGTTTACGGGAGCACGCCTCCCCCTCCTCTCGCTGCCCCACGATGGGCGCTCACTCTGGGATGTGTTTTGGATGTCATGATGCCCTGACATCCTCTCTCTCTCTCTCTCTCTCTCTCCCTCGCCCTGTCCCGCGTCCAACGCTATAGGCAAGATTCTTGGCGCGTACCTCATCTTCTACGCTCTCATTGTAAGGACACGGTTCCCTTTGAAGTGGTTTCCCCTGATTGTCGCTCTTGTCCTTTAGGTTGCCTTCTTTGCGCTGTGCATGGGCGTCTTTGTCACGACGCTGCCTCCTTTCGAGCAAGGCCCCCGACGTACACTCGCCAACAACGCACACGCCGTTTTCTCAAGCCCTGTTTCTCTGTAGACCACAATGTGATCAAGCAAACCTTCGCCCTCTACCCCGCAACCGTCGACCTCGTCCGAAGCGATTCTGGTACACCCTATTATATTTTGTTGTTACCCTTGTTGAAAAGGAAAAGGTTTCTGACCATTGCATTTGTGTACGTTTGCACAGCGTCGGTGAACAGTCTGATTGGCAAATACGTGACGTTTCCCGTCGGCGACAACTCGCGCTCCAACGGCTCTCCCTTCGCCACAACTGGCTATAGCCGCGTTGACGCCAACAACAACATTGTGGGCACGTACACTCCCGGTGTCAACCTGGACCTGGGCCCATGCAACTCGACGGCGACGCAGACAGCGGCTGCCCAGGCGGGCGCCCCTTGTGTCTTCATGCAGTACAACCGTGCCACATCCAAGACCCCGTCCAACAACGGAAACGGCATCTTCGCCTGCACGGTTATCGAAGGCGCAGCCGACTTTATCATGTACCCCGCCACTACCCAGGTAGAGCCACACACAAAGAGGGAGAGAGAGAGGAGGAGGAGGAGGAAAGAAACAAAGACGTGATAGATAAGACGAAGAACTCATCACTGGACCCCTCTTGCAGAGCTGCTTCACCGGCCAGACGTGTGCTATTGCACATGCCGATGGCTTCCCTTTCTTCCAGCAGCAGGCCTACGTCGCCCCGTACGCCGCCCTCCAGGTCATGGCCCCCGCCGGCTCTGGCGCAACCGTAAGCATCCACACTACCATTTTCTCATTCCCTCATGCAATGCATTCCTCTCTCTCTCTATCACGTTGTTTCTCTCTCTCTCTATCACTTTGTTTCTTTCTCTCTCTCCCTCTATCACTTTGTTTCTTTCTCCCTCCTCTCTCTCTCTCTCTCTCTCTCTGCGTTTTAGGCTTTCTCAGCTGAGATTAGGTGCACGCTCAACAACGACAACGACAACAGCGACGGTAGCATCAAGCTGACCATTTCTGTCAATGTCAGAGACTGATCGAAACACACATACGCACACACACACACACATTCACTATTATAATGACAAAAAAAAATGTTATTTCGTTTTAAGATAAGTCAGACTCTCCTCTCTCTCTCTCTCTTTTTCTTTCTTATTTCATTTTGAATCGTCCAATCCAAAAGCAAACAAAGACCGGATCTCTGCGCGAGTGCGAGCAGTGCTCGTAATAGCAGCAAACGACTCACGCATTCGCACCAGACTCCCGTGCACCTTACCCGTTTCATCTACAGGAGAGATAGTGAGACAATCTCTTTGGCTCTTTGTTTTGTACCGGTGAGAACTCGCTCCAGACATGTGTCTGAGGCGGCGCGCGTCGCTCCGGCATCGTGCACGTCGATAAGAGTTGCGGCTGCAAAGGTTGGCAGTGCGTCTGCACGAGCACTCGCCAGTTGCTCCACTGGCCATGAGTAGTACCTAAGCAGTGCAACACATACAATCCCATTGCATCAATCTCTCTCGCGCTCTCTCTCTCTCTCTTTTCCCTTTGTGAGCTTACACGCAAATCCATTCACACATGCGCTCCGCCACAACCCGCGCAAACACCCCCGCGCCACCCGAGAACATGGTGGCCTCGGCACACATGGCCACCGCACAGCTCAGTGCCGTGCGCAGTGGGTTCGCTGTCTGCGTGTGTATCCACCATTCCTCTTCAAACTCCTCCTCCCCCTCCTCTTCTTGTTCCTCCTCCTCCTCCTCCTCCTCCTCCTCCTCCTCCGCCGCCGCCGCCGCCGCCGCCGCCGCCGCTTCATCGCCTGCCTCGCCTTCCTTCACTCGCTTGCAGATCCGTCCACGCTTCGCTGGCTCGGGTAGTTTGGGCCGTGCGGTGTCCAAAGGCAAGGGTCTATCGCACGCAGTGTCCGGCCACCAGCCGGTGACAGCCGCTGAGAGTGATTGCACTACGGACGCGTGGAACGCGTGGCAATACTCTTGCGCCAGCATCTTGTCCATTGTCTTTTCACTCTTCGTATCAAAGGGCACACCCCACTGTCGCAACTGCGTCACATGACTCGTCTTCCAGTTCACCAGACAACAAATCTCGGCCGTCGAAAAGCGCTTGTGCAGACGCCACACGAGTACACGCAACCGTTCAAAAAGTCGGTTGTGGATCACAAGCGCATACGGCTGCAACGTCGCCGGGTAGGGTGCCAGCGACGCATCGTCACCCACCATGCGCAGCAAGCGCGACGCCACCGTGACAAAGTCAGCAACCGACGAACCATCCCACTCGGCAAGCGCCAGTGCCACCGTCTCGCCCGCAGCCGCTCCCAAGCGTACCGTCATGTCGCGTAGGCTGCCTCGCGGACACGCGCATGCCTGCGCCATGCGACTTACCGTGCTCAGCACTGTCAGTGCGTCGCCTGCGTCCATCTCAACCACCACACCATCCAAAGCACGCGCCCCACTCACTTCGGTTGAGCGCAACAAGTCCTGGCGCACCTCGTCTGTGCCACCCAGCGCCTGTGCCCACGTCAGCGGCACAATGTGACTAGCGTTCTGCACGTAGCGTGGGTAAAACCCAATGCGCGGACAGCGACCGGGTAGGTAGCTGAAACGCAAAGCGGCTGCGTGAGCACTAAGCAGCAGGTTGCGCTGCCGATAAAAGCCCATCACACTGCGCACTTGCTCGCAGACAATATCCCCGCGCGCCGTAATGGTCACAAGACACTGAATGGCCTTGCCAGGCGGTCCGGGTTGGTCGCTAGTGAGCGATTCGCACAGACGCAGCGTGTATGACAAAACCACGGCGCCACGGTCGGCATCAAAGCCATGTTCCGACGCCCCCACACCGCCGCCACCATCACCACCACTGCCAGAGTCCGACTGAAGCGCTGACATGGATCGTGGTCTTGCTTTTGACTTGGCGTGTGCCTCGCTCACTCGCTGCTGCTCGCGCTGCGATAGACGCGCTGGTGCTTGTGGAGGAAAACTCTCCGGGGCATTCGACTGAGCTGGCGCGCGGAAAAGCTCGCCGCGAAACTCGTTGACGGCCAGCGCAGCAAACCAGTCAAGTTGATACAGACGATTGCTGAGCCATAAGTCGTGTGTGTCGCGCAGGTGCGGTGGAAATGGATGGAGATACCAGGGCGCCGTCGTGTTGAGCACTGCATCCATGAACGACGATCCAGTCGAAGCAACGGCCGCCGACGCAGATGCAGACGTCAATGATGGCGACGCTGTTGACTCGCGTCGAGACGTGCGCAGCTGGTGCAGAGTGTACTCGTCGCCAGCCCCCGTGCCAACAATGGAGTATGTGTCCGCATCAACCTCGTCGCCTTTCAACGTGTCGTGCTCATCATTGTTGTCGCCACTACTATGGCTGCCGCTGTCGCCCTTGGAACCATCCATAAAGGCATTTTCATCCAGTCCGAGCACCAACGCAAGTCTCTTCTGCTCGGCGCGATCTTCCTCCTCGTCAATCTTTCGGTCCGCCTCCTCCTCCTCTTCGTCGTTTGCCAGCTGAATGTTGATGCGCTCGCGAAAGGCGTGACGTTCGAGGCGCTCGACAATCGAGAGGTCGCGTGCGGTGCTTGCAAGCGTCGACGTGTCGTGCTCACTGATGATTCCACGACGGTCCATCTCGAGACGATTGCGATCGCAGAGCGCGTCAATGTTGTGCTGATCGACCCGCGCAATACCGTTGCCCGACGACACAATGGCAGTAAGCGAGCCGTTGAGAAGCATCGCGGCAGAAATGCGCGAGCCAGTCTCGCGCGTCATGTTACAGTCGGCAAGGTTGAGCAGACGCAGGCGGGGGCACTTGCCGCGCGTGAGCATTTCATACAAGCCACGCGCTGTGAGGACACCGCATTCGTTTCCGGAGATGTCGAGAGCGCGAATGCTGCTGCCATGGTCGCTCACCGAGTACTGCAGCGCCACAAGCAGCGTCGTCAGACACATATCGCTAAGGCCGTTGCGCGCGAGCGACAGTGACTCAAGTGACTTGTGGCCGGCAACGCCCATGGCAAGCAAGCGGTCCACTTCAAAATCGGCAAACGACAGGGAGCAGTCGGCAAGCGAAAGACTCTGTAGTGCCATGTTGGCACGTACATTAACCATGAACATGTTGAAAACGTGCGCATTGGGAAACTCACAGCCGGACACGTCAATGTGCGTGACAAAGGGCAGACAGAGCAGCGAACGAGTGAGGTGCAACACGTCGACACCTAGGGTGAGTCGATGCAGAACTACACTGCGCTCCTTGGGATGTCGCACAAAGACAGCATTGGTGACCGCCGGAGATACTGTCATGTCAGCGGTGCGCGCGCAACACGACGCAAACATGTCCATAAACTGCCGCAAAGCAAGACGTTCGGTGGCTCGCGGAGACGAGGGTGCACGATAGCGCGACAAAGTGCTCGTCAACGACGAGTATGTCTTGCCCACCAGACACACACTGCTTGTGCCATCTACCATGATGAGTGTGCCCCCGCTGACGGCCCAGCGGAACAGCCGTGACTCGAGATGCATGCTCACCAAAAGATGTCCGCCCGCCTGACTGCTGCGAATCGCAATCACTTTGGTGCCTTGCGAAATGTCGTCGTCTACGTCCTCCTCCTCCTCCTCCTCTTCTTCTTCTTCTCGATCTTTTTCTTCGTCATGTCCATGGTCTTGTACCATTTCCTTTGCTTCCCCTTTTCCTTCGCTCTTCCGACTCGACTCACCACCCCCACCACCACCACCACCCGAGATGGTCGATGCGTTGAGTGTCGCTGCAGCAATAATCTCTTCCTCGTCCTCCTCGTGCCAGACCACGTCGCGCAGCACCTGACCATGGTCGCACCAAATCATGTCAACGAGGGTTCCGTCAGCTCGGTCGGCACGGCGTCGTGACGAAGTGTACTCTGGCCTGGTTCCGTCAATGGCGTTGCTGTCGTTTACCTTGCGGTCCTTGTCGCCGTCCGCGTGGCTCTCATGGTTGTTTTTAGTAGTGTTGTTGTTGTCGACGCCGTTGTCGTCGTCGTCATCGTCGTCATCCGTGTCAATGTGCCAGACGGCGCGTGGGAGCGCCTCGTCGAGCGCCACCTCTTGTGTGAGTGCCACCCACGATTTGAGAGGCAACAGTTCAAGTGCATTGAAGGGCTCCATCAGACCTGTGCCGTTGCGCGCCGAGCAAAGAAAGCGACCAGCATAGCCGTCAAATTCGCGCCGCTGCCACGTTTGGATTTCGGCGCTCGAGAGCAGGTCTATTTTTGAGAGAACCAAGTAGACGGGGAGTTCGTGTTCGCTGAGGAAATGGTCGCGCAGTGCATGCGCTGCCTTGAGTGTCCACGGCCGCGACACGTCGCAGAAGACAAAGGCAGAGATGACGTCGCTGCCGGTCGCAACGCCGTCAAACGCCGTGAGATCATCGCTGCCGGCCATGTCCCAAACCTGAAGCAGAGGTGCACAAGAAAACGAATAAGTATCATAAAAAAAAAATTCATACTACATCGCCGACCGCTGAGAGACATGTAGAGCGGTTGGGCAACTCGCTCTTGCGGCTTGATCCCCAGGATTTTACCTGAGTAGCAATGACCGTCTTGTAGCGTACGGAAACGCGCGTTGACAAGCTCACGCCGACGGTTGGTTCATAGTCAGTCGCAAACTCCATTCCGCGCACCGCCACATTGGCAAACGAAGACTTGCCGGTGGCCCGACTGCCAATCAGTAGGACCTAGAGCGTAGGGCGGAGGGTGTGAGCAGGGAGGAGAGGAGGGAGGAGGGGCGGGGGAGCAGCGAGGACGGTGCTCCAAATGATGCGTTCGTGCCTTGCCCAAAAGGTCTGCTCCCGTCGCTCCTGCACGAGTGTGCATCGAAAGAAAAGGAAGAGGGGAGAGATCCAGGGGTGTGGGATTAGAAAAGCTTTGAACTTTGGATATATTATTTGATTATTTCGTTCTTACTTGATTGCGTTCTGTTGACATCCAAACGAAATCAAACTACACATATCCATGACCCGTGTCACTTTTAGCCACTTGCTTGTTGTACAAACCCATTCCAATTCATTCCAAAATAACGTCACTATTGGGCTATTCGGCGGCATGCCAGAGCTCAAGGTTGTCTGTCTGAGGCTATCCTGGCCATGCTCTGGGATCACATTCGGATCACAGCCCAAGCGGTCTCTGCGAAGGTCTCGGGCAGCAAGCGTCTTCTCATTTCTCAACGCCCGGCAGCAGGTCAAAGACGAGGACGCGTCACTCTCGTTGATAAAGAACATAAATAGAGAATCGAGAGCTGTTAGCTGTTTTCAATGCCAAAACAAGGCAATATACAAAACAAGGAGCAGTTAGAGCAGCACAATACTATGCTATATGCAAACTTTTTTTTTTGCCAGCTGTAATGTAAACAAACAACCGAAGTATCAACCTTCAAAGGAATAAAGTTCGAATAAAGTGTGTGAACGTATTACAATAATACAATTTCACACACAATTTATATCGTTCTTTTCTACTTCTCGACAAGAACCCTTCACGTCTGATTTGCTTTGTTTTGCTGCCTTTTCAGGCGTGAGAAGAGGTACTATTTCCTTCTCTTTCCTCTTCTGTTTGGAGTGGGACGAAAGAAGGACGAAAGAAGGACGAAACCAAATCGGAACAATTCGCCAAGACGCAAGAATAATTGATTCCTGGGAATTGTGGGTATCAGATGAGGCTGCCTCAGCGCTTGGATTTGCCGCGGAGGGCGTGTGTGGCGAGTATTTTCAACTCTCGCTTGTTTTACTTTTTTTTTTTTCGCAAAGTAGAGATAAGAAAAACGGTTTAATGCGCACCATGCAGCTCCTGCTTCAGCTCCTCATGCTCTTCTTTGTTTGGTTCGTGAAAGCCAACGACTCGTCGTGTTCGGGCGGACCCCCCGCCTGCGTTGTGTGTACCTGCACCGTCTCTTCAATCACCTGTCAGTTTCAGCTGTTGACTCAAATTCCGTCTGGCATCCCCAACACCGTCTCAACTATTGACTTATCTGGGAATATCATCGAAGTGATTCCTCCAAACTGCTTTATAGGTAAATACCCAGATTAATATGGCGCGTGGGGTATTTATAAAGATGAGTGTTGTTAGGGTACGAGCAAGTCACATACATCAACTTGAGCAACAACAAGATTCGCAACATCTCTGCCAATGCCTTCTCCGGCATGCCCAACCTTAAAAAAGCATTTCTTTCTTACAATGCTTTAACGGAACTTCCAGAGGATCTATTAAGCGTCACTACCTCTCTGACCGAGTTTGGCGCCGACACAAATGCTCTGACAAGCATTCCTACCAATCTTCTCTTGGCGCAAAGCAACCTGAAAATTCTCGAATTGAACAACAACCTTATCGAAGCGCTTCCCAATGGCTTCTTGAAACCATTTCCAAAGCTTGTCGATCTTAAACTTGACCACAACCGCCTTCGCGTGTTTCCAGATCTCTCATACCACGACTACTATCTTCTGTCCACATTTACCATTAACAACAACCGCATTCGATACATCGGGCCTCGTGATCTTGCTCATGTGCCAGTGTCATCCGAGGGGGTTGATCTCAGCTACAATCTCATTTCGAATATTTCCGCAGACGCATTTTATGGCACCTCAACCACAAATGCGATCACCGTGGACTTGTCGCACAACCTGCTCTCGACACTCCCACCCCAATTATTCCAAGTCAGCGCGCTAAACCACCTTCCTATCTCAAGTTTGGATCTTTCCAACAACTTCATTCGGGTGTTTAACTCCACGGAGAATGGCTTGGATGGCAGTTCGAAAACGCTAAAAACGATTAATCTGAGTAGTAATTGTCTCCGCACCATGAAATTTGGTCCACTTGCATTTTCACACCTGACAACGCTGTCGGCTTCTAACAACAACCTCACTAGCTTTGAAGTACCTACTGCCCCTCGCTTGGCAGTTGTCGATGCTAGCTACAACTTTTTATCGGTCGTCACAGCGAGTATGTTTCAGGGCGCCTCCAAAATTTCTGAAATTTCACTCTCTTTTTGCACTATTCATCAAATCCATCCGGACGCTTTTGTCACACTGAAGTCACTGAAAATTCTTCAGCTCTCGGGAAATCAGCGGCTGGAGGAGTCGCTCTCTGACAATTTGTTCAACGGCTTGTCTTTGACACTGTTGAATTTGACTGCGTGTGGTTTAACAACCATTCAAAATGGCACATTCAATGGTCTTTCTGCGTCCACCGTTGACCTGCAGCTCAATAACTTTACGTCCTGGAATTGGTGCGCTCCGTTTTCTTTCCATGGACTCTCCTGTGATACGCTCTCCCTTTCAAAATGTGGAATGACATCTCTTTGCCCGTTCTTATTTGGTGGTGTGACCTGCAAATCCATTTCCCTCCGCAACAACCGCCTGTCCACGGTGGCAAGCAACACTTTTGCAGACAGCGCTGGAATTACCAACGTCAACCTAGACAGCAACGAGCTCACATCGCTGCAATCCAACGGATTTGCTGGTCTGCAACTCGTTCAGACCCTTGATATTCCCCTTGTGTCTTGCAATGCTCTTCCTCCAGCGGCGTTCAATGGGCTGGAGTCGTTGCAGACGCTTGACTTGAGTGACGTTGGACTAGCATACCTGGCATCGGGAGCGTTTTCTGGCCTTTTGTCTCTAACATCGCTAAACTTATCTCACAACCTACTCACGGTGCTTCCAAATGAAGCGTTTTACAATATGTCAGCATTGACAGAGTTGGATTTGAGCTCGAATATGTTCTCCGTCTTGGTCGGTTCATGGTTTTCTTTTGGCTCCACTTTGCCCATCCTTTCCTCGTTATTGTTGCACAACAACAATATCAACAACTTGTGGATGGTTGTGCAGGCCATTGCTCCCATTGCCCAGTCGCTCGAATTGCTAGATTTGTCATTTAACAGGCTCTCTGCGTCTCTGTTTAGCGTATTCAGTGGGAGCAGCTTGCCACACGTTGCAACTCTCAATATCAGCTTCAATTTGCTTGGTACTCTACCAAGCTCAAACTCCCTGAGTTCATATTTTCCCAGTCTTCATACTCTCGACATGAGTAGCAGCAACCTGCTTGCCCTTGAGGCTAACTCGATGTCAGGCCTTACCCACCTTGAGACACTACTGCTCCAAAACAACTCCATTGGAGTTATAGACCCGTTTGCGTTTGCCGGTCTTTCTGCTGTGACGCAACTGAATTTACGTTTGGCCCTGAACATTAATATATTAAGCGCAAACATGTTTGCTGGACTGACAAAACTTCCGCTGCTTGACCTCAGTGCAAGTGGTATCATTTCAGCGGAAGATTATGCCTTTCAGGGTTTGGTATCTTTGACCACGCTCAACTTACAGTCCAATCTTTTGGAGAGTCTGAACAGCTCACGCCTGTTTGCTGGGCTCGACGCATTGCAATCGCTTGATGTGTCCAACAATAACCTTGGTTTTATTGCCTGCGATGTGTTTTTGCCAATGTCGAATACGGTGCAGTTCCTCAACATGAATAATAATCAAATCGACACTTGGAAACCTTGCGAGTCAGCAAACACCTCCTCTCCAATGTTGTACAATTTAACAACGCTCGACCTGCGAAATAATTTGATTCCCTTTGTTAGCAAGTTCTCTACAGGGCCCCTGTACAATCTAATGGCCCTGCTTTTGGACGCCAACCTGATTGCCGGAATTGAAGCCAATCTGTTCTGCGCAACTTCTCTGCCTTCGTTGCAAACGCTCTCAATGTCGAACAACAACCTCTCCCGGGTCGACTCAAGTTGGTTTTCTTGTTCAGTAGCCAGCAACCTGACTATGCTAGACCTCTCGCAGAATCCTCTTCAAAGCATTGATCCAGACGCGTTCTCAAGTTTGTCTCGACTGTCGACACTCACTCTGGCGGACTGTCTCCTGACAAGTCTATCTGACGCGTTGTTCAGTCAAAACGTTCACATTACGGTTCTTGATTTGTCTGGCAACTTATTGTCGAGTCTGTCGCGGGACGCACTTGCACCGCTCGTTTGGCTGCAGGAATTGATGCTGTCGGAAAACAGCCTCTCGACAATTGAATGTGGGGCCTTTGACCACAATCAGCAGCTGGCCTATCTTGAACTGAGCGTAAATCATCTCACGAGCTTACCATGCTGCTGGTTTGGCAACAGCAGTGATGCTACGCTTTTGTCGCTGACCAGCTTGTCGATCACGAATAATTGGATTCAGAGTATATGTCCCGGTGCTTTTACTGGATTGACTTCTCTTATCAGTTTGAAGCTTGCCAACAACGAATTGTCTAGTCTCGAACCTGAATCGTTTCTTGGATTGTCGACTTTGGGAGAGTTGAGTCTGTCTGCCAACCGGTTAGGGGCCCTTGCGCCTGGCGTCTTTGCGCCATTGCGAAGTGTGACATCTCTTTCTCTCTCAAGCAATGCTTTCACTCACCTTGGTCCACGATGGCTCTTTGGTCTTTCCGCGCTCACGTCCCTTGATCTCTCCTCGAATCCCATCGTGAATGGAATTGATGAGGAAGCGTTTGTTGGCCTTTTTGCACTCTACCAACTGGACCTTCAACAGTGTCAGCTGCAAGTACCCCTTCCCCCGCTCGTATTTCAGCCTTTTTCCAATACTTTGCGTCGCCTAAACCTTGCGTACAACCAGCTTTCTGCCGAGGATCTTCCTCGTGGCTTGTTCTGCCCCGCCAACGAAACGGCCAAGTCGATCTACATGCAAGTCGATCTGAGCTTTAATCAGCTGGCCAACATGCCTCGTATGATTGGAGATATCTCGCCGGGTCTTCAATCCCTCCAGCTTCAAGCGAACCAGCTTGTCATGTCGAAGATGATGAATTTGTTCGGCGGAGACGAGCAATTTCCGTCGTTTCCGGAACTTCAGAGTCTGACCCTCGATAACAATCAACTTGGTGAACTCTCTCCAGAGTCAATGCGCTGGCTATCCTTGACTGCTGCAACCCTCTACACTCTTTCGGCGCAACGAGCCGGTGTTACTGCAATTCAGGGTGCTGCTTTTTCTGGCGTGCCACAATTGTCCTTACTTATTCTGAGTGACAACTTTGAGCTGTCATTTCTGTCTGCAAATGCGTTCCAGGGCACCGCCCTTGCGCAACTTCAACTAGTCGCGTGCAACATCTCGTCGCTCCCCGTCGGCATTTTTGATGGCTTGCCACTTGAATCGGTTCAACTTCAGAAAAACCCACTCGAGTTGCTGCAACCACGTCAGTTTGCTGGACAAAATACCCTGTGGGTTCTCAATCTTGAGGAATGTCAACTGCAGGCTCTTCCAGAAGATGTGTTTCTTGGCTGCACTGCACTGCAGCAACTTTTTTTGACAAACAATCGACTAGCATCAATGCCTCTCAATGTGTTTGCTGACTGCCTTTCGCTTCAACAGCTACGCCTGCAAAACAACCAATTGTTGGCTTTGCCAGAACTTCCGGCGACTCTGGAATCAATCACGCTTGCCACGAACCACCTGACTTCAAGTGGCATTCCTTGCGGCCTGTTTGACAACAAACCGTACTTGAACACCATTGACCTTGCGAACAATTGGCTGGATACTCTGAGCTGCACTTGTCCCTTGGCAAAAAATGCGCCTTTGATTACGGGTGTGTTTTTGTCACAGAATCACATCTCCACTGTCTACTCGTGTGCATTTGTGGGAATGCCGAATCTTCTTTCTCTCGATTTGAGTGGAAATGCACTCACCAATATTCCGGTTATACACGCTCCGTCTCTACGGTATCTTCTTCTCAACGACAACAACATCACGGCCGTTCAGGGCGACTTGCTACCCTCGTCGTTAATGAACATTCAGCTGGCCGGCAATCAATTGACGAATGCAGCTAGTTTACTCAATGCAGTGTCGCCACAGCAGTTGAGTGGCCTTCACACCGTATCGCTGTCGCAGAACCTTCTTCAAGGCTCTGTGGCCGTGCCCGAAGGTCTGAGTGCTGACCTTTCTTCAAATAACATCAGCGATGTGTCCGTTGGCTCTGGGCAGGTGCCCGGGATTGTCGAGTTCTTCAACAATGCATTTCCGCCTCCTTACTGCCCTCCGGGGACGTACGGGACGTATCCGTCGTGCAACGGCTTTTGCAGCTTTAGTTGCCTGAGTGGCTCCTGTAGTGGGCCCGCTATTGTTGATTGTTGCCCAACGAAGAGGACAGGGCCTGGCTGCGCCTACGCCTTTGGTTGTGACGGAGTAACGTGTGCCGATGGTGGAACATGTGTTACCAGTGGCTCTGGCGGCTCAGATGACTTTCGCTGCGTCTGCGTGAGCGGAATGCTCAGTTACAAGCCCACAAGCTCGCTGGTGCTAGAAACCACCAACATGCCGCTGTGCATTGCGGAATGCAACCAAAGCTCGATGTACCAGCTTGGTGATGAGTGCTTTGACTGTGATGACTCGTGCACCAGCGGCTGCAATGGACCACTGCCCTCCAACTGCAATGATCCTGCGGCATTAAAACAGCATCGCACAATCGAGGCTGCAATTGGAGCTCTGGTGTGCGTGCTTGTCATTGCCATTGTTGTTGTAGCTTTCATTGTTCGTCGTGCACGTTCTCGGCGACAAAAGGAGGCACACGATCACGAATCAAAATATCGAATGCTGCAGGAGTGCTTTGACATGGTATGGAGCATCAATTACATGGATGTGCAGTGGGACCGAGTGCTTGCACGCGGGGCCTTTGGCGAAGTGTGGCTTGCTGATTGGTTTGGTCGCACGGTGGCCGTGAAAAAGCTGATGATGCATGTGGCGGAGACGGATGCACAGTCAATCACAGATTTTGAGCAAGAAGTCGCATTTCTGAAGCAGCTTCGCCATCGCAACGTTGTTCTATTCCATGGCACGGGCGTTACTCCAAGCGACAGTGGCGATGCGCCGTTTATTGTGCTTGAGTATGATCTAAGTATATGGACGGTATTTGCACTGACTGAGTAGTTTTCGTGCTGTAGGTACATGAGTCGCGGAAGCCTGCGTGACATTTTAGACGACGAGCATCTTCCTCTGGATTGGGATGTGCGATGCTCGTTGACGTCGGATATTGCTCGTGGGATGGGCTATCTGCACTCGCGCGAGCCACCCATCTTGCACCGCGACCTCAAGGCGCAGAATGTGTTCATTAACGATCGATGGATTGGCAAGATTGGCGACTTTGGCGAGTCGCGTGTGGTGTCGCGACTACAGCAGGATTTTCTTCATCCCAGCAGCAGTAACACTCGTGTAGACATGTCTGGAGAGTCGTCGGGCTATGGCATGACTAGCAAAAAGGGCACCATTGGATGGCGGGCTCCAGAGATGGAGAGCGACCACGCCGAGTATGGTCTCAAGTCGGATGTGTACAGGTGAGACTTTTTTTTTTCCTTCAGTGTCCCTGAGTATTTGCGTGTGTATACGGTTGTTTGTGTAGCTTTGCCATTACTACATGGGAGATTATCACGCGGCAACTGCCCTTTGGAGAGTATCCCATGTGGCGCATTCCCAGCGTGGTTCTCGCTGGTACTCGTCCCGCCATCCCCTCCGCCTGCCCCACCGCCCTGCGCCATGTCATTGAGCTGTGCTGGTCGACCAATCCCGACGAGCGACCCACCTTTGCCGAGGTTGTGCCACTCGTCGACGGTGCCGAGGTTCTTATGGATGCGGCTCCCGATATCACGTCCAACGTCTGAGATGAACCTCATTTTTCACTATTATGAGTATTATTATTATTACTCTTTTTTTGCGTTACATTTTTACCTTCATCTCACAACATCGAAAAACAAAAAGCAATAAAAAAATACTATTAGTCTTATCTTTTCTTGTGATTAAAATAGAAATAAAAAATGTTTATAGTGATTGCATTATTATTAATTTAATTCAAATAATTAATTGAAAATGTCTTCTTCTTCTTCTTCAAATAATTCACTACTGTTTCAATGGTTTTGCAATACAATCAAGCTCACACAATCGCTCGCGAACCAACGTTTCCAAACAATGAGCTGTTCTCGTACGCGACTCGTGCTCACCAAAACGCGACACCAGATCCCACACGAGAGGCGCATTAGCATCGTTAGAGACGGGCGTAAGACGATTCACGCCGCACACAACAACCATGGGACAGCCGAGGTCGCGCGCACACTCCGCAACATATGAGACTGCCTTGCCCTGTGCCGTCTGTGCGTCGTACGAGCCCTCGCCCGACACCACCAGCGCCGCCTGAGCAATGGCCTCCCGCAGTCCCGCACACTCGGCCATCAGCTCAATACCACTCTGCATTTGTGCACCCGCCAGCGCAAACAGTCCTCCGCCAGCGCCTCCCGCCGCTCCACTGCCCCGCATCCCTTGCACATCCACGCCACCTTCCCGATCCATCAACAGGGCCCGCACTCGCCTCATTCCCTCTTCCAGTCGCACACGCGCTTGCTCGTTTGCAATCCCTTTCTGTTGCCCAAACACGGCTACTGCCCCCTCGGGGCCCAGAAAGGGGCTCTGTACATCACATGCAACGATAACCTGAGACAAAACAATGTGTCAATTGAACGAATCAATCAAAAACTCGCCTAAATAATTAATAAAATTTGTGGCGCTGCACAGCACCTGAATGTGTTTTGGCAAAAGGCAATCCCCGTCAAACGATAGTCGTGAAATATCAGCCAAGTGTCGTCCACACACTGGTGTGGTAAGAAGCCCCTCGGAGGTTTCAACGCGAAGACCAAGTGCCTAAACGAACACAAAACTCGGCTCAATGACTCCCAAAGTGATGTGGATTGGCGATTGGCATTGTGCGCACCTGAAGTGCACCGAGACCCGCGTCGTTTGTGGCACTGCCGCCAATACCAAGAATAAGCTTTGAAATGCGTTTGCCAGTGCCAATGGCGGCGCGGATGAGTTCGCCGAAGCCATAGGTGGTTGTGTTGAGCACATTGCGCTGGTCGGTCGGAACATGTTCCAATCCGGACGCGCGTGCCAGCTCAACCACGGCAATTCCAGACTCTTCATTGACGCCATACTCTGCTCCTTCAAGTGGCCTGCCTAGTGGGCCCGTCACCGTCATCTGGTGTCTCTGTAGACTGAGCAAGGGCGCGAGCGACGCCAGGAATCCCTAGCGAGAGACCATTCGTCAAGTTTAACACCAGAGGGAGCGTGCACAGTGCCTCGTGTCGGTTGTACCTCTCCCCCATCACTTAGTGAAACGCATTGAGACGGACGACTTGCACCTGTACTTGGAGGAAAGTTGCAAGGAGGCGGTCAGGTTTCCGATCAAGGTCTGTGCGATCGAACCAAGGCCTCGAGCAATCGCAGCATTGACTTCTGCCGCCGACAGTGTGTCCTTGAAAGAATCGCAGGCGATGAGTATGCGTCGTCGAGCCATAAGAATCAATAAAAGTAATGTGATTAACTTGATAACTTCGACGATCAAAAATGCATGATTGTCGAACTCAGTCTGCTTGTTTGTGTCTTTTCATTTTCTTTACATGAGCCATTGGCTCATCTGATTGGTTTGGTCTTGTTTCTGCGTTGTTGGATTCTCTCTCTCTCTCTCTCTTTCTCTCTTCCTCTGATGATCGGGAGACGTAAATGGAGTGCTCTGCTCACTTTGCTTCTTTTTCTTCTTCTCCGCTTTCGAACGGAACGGACGCAGCGACGCTTTGACAATGCGGACGCCCTCGCGAAGGGTCGCACGCCTGTTGTTGAGGTGGCCTTTCAAGCGGACCCCGACAGTCTCTCCGTTTGCCCGGCGAAGTATCGCATTGCAATGCACAGTGACTTCGCGTACTACTACGACGTGATCTGGAGACGCGGCGGTCACCAGGCGAGCTTTTTGACGTACTGGCTGGCGCCTGATCTCGACAGCCTCGACGACGTCTCGATGGTGTTTCATGACTTTGGCAATCTTGCAGTGCCGCACTCGCGTCCGGCGCACCGTGGCCGCCTCGCCATTGCAGTGGGCCTCATTCGCTTTGACTTTGACATTCCTTCGGTGGTTCGCATGCGCCTGTGTGCTGCCATGCAAACGAGTGTGCGTGCGGTGTGCACACGCGTCTCACTTGTTCCCCTTGGACTCAACGACGAGCTTTTGTGTTTGTGCGCGCGCAGTGCATGCGATCCTCGCCCAGCGCACTCGTTTGGCATGTGTACACTTCTTGTCCATGAGGCACCGTATCTTGCCGAATTTTTTGAATATCATCGCCTTCAAGGCTTCACATGGCTGGCTCTGCGCGTCCACCAGAGCCACGATTCAAGCGCGTCGCTTGCGCATCACATCCACGCGCACTATCCGCGTGCACTCGACGTGTCGCTCTCGCCCGACATTGACTCTCTCTCTCTTTCTCTTCCGTACCCTGTTCGCTTCCGCTTGCGCACCCTCAACGAGTTTGTGCACGCTCAAAAGCTTCATTTCACCGACTGTCTCATTCGCTCGCCCGTACACTTTTGGTAACCGAGTCGGCTTGACATCAACTCATTGATTCGGTTGTAGGTACAGTATGTTCTTAACAACGACGTTGACGAATTTCTGGTGGGAAATCTCACGCAGTTAGCACTACTGCTGGAAAGAGTCAATCGTCCACTGGTTCTCCAATGGATAGTGAGTGAAACACTCTCAAAGTGAGACTCTCAAATAATTGTGCTTTGCACGCATGTGTCTTCTTTGCTTCTGAAGCGATTTGCAACGACGCGGAATGAGAGTGCAGCATTGGAACATCAGTCGGACGAGCCGTTGGGTTTTCTGGTGAGCGACGGATACCGCATGCACACTCAGCGCATTTACAGTCGTCTGCAATGGCCAGCTGTGGTGCCCGGAGGGAAACTGTGTGTGAGCACAGACTCCCGCGAAGTCTTAAGGTGTGACAGTGAGTGCGCGTGTGCGTGAATATGACACTATGTGTGCCTCTCTCTATCACTTTGTCTCTCTATCACTTTGTCTCTATCACTTTGTTTCTCTAACACTTTGTCTCTCTATCACTTTGTCTCTCTAACACTTTGTCTCTCTATCACTTTGTCTCTCTATCACTTTGTCTCTCTATCACTTTGTCTCTCTATCACTTTGTTTCTCTCTCTCTCTCTCTCTCTCTCTCTCTCTCTCTCTCTCTCTCTCTCTCTCTCTCTCTCTCTCTCTCTCTCTCTCTCTCTCTCTCTGACTCTCTGTCTTTCGTTATAGTGGTCTTGAGCTTGCAAGCATTCTGTGCATCTTTTTCGGGCTCATGGACAGCGTTTTACCCCTTGACCATGCCCGACTTCTTGCTATGTTCTTCACCGGGTTCATTGGTACAATCAGAAGATTTTTTGTGTGTGCGTTTGTTTTGACACTTTTCGCAGCACTTCTGTCCATCCTCACAGTGATTGCGCCCAATCTCATCTCCACACAACGACTCATTCGCGCGGTCCAACCCGTCGGCTACCTCACATGCTCCGTCGGCATGTTTGTCGCGCTCTTCCACGCCTCCCATTCGTATGCCGCTGTGCTCGCCTGCTTCTTCCTGGCTGGTATTCATTCCCACTCTTCCCATTGTGTGTACAAAGCAAATAACTCACAAACCGATTGTTTTTTATTGTGCAGTGGGTCATCTGTTGAGAGTCCAGGGGGTCTTCAATGGAGTCATATTATATGCTGCAGCTGTCGATTGTATCGTTGTGTGTCTCGCAAATTAAATATAAAAATCCTGTAAATATTATCCTTTGAAAATTTATTCTCGATAGAAAAGATGGAAATTGGACAATTCAAAATGAATGAATGAATTTCAAAGAATTGTCATGCTGCACTCTAAGCGATTTGTCAAGAAGACTCGCAAGGGCGGGATCCTTACGACGGTGCGGGAGCACTACCTGCGCGACGACATCGCGTGCAAGAGTGAATCGTGCTTGACATGCGACGGAGGCGCTGCAGGCGCCGACCAGAGCGTGCTGGCCCTGCACGGCACGCAGCCCGGCACGTTTGTCGATGCCGACGCGGGGCAGGCGGCAGGCGCGGCGCAGCGAGGGCACTACATCGTGATCGACACAAACGTCGTCCTCCACCAAATTGACGTGCTCGAACACCCCGCTCTCACCAACGTCATTGTGCCCCAGACCGTGTTGAACGAGGTACGCGTGCAGGTGTCCGCGCAGACGCACTCCCTTTTGATTCTCATTCGCTTTTTGCGCAGACCAAGCATCGCAATGCGGCCGCGCACAAACGCCTCCGACAGCTCACGCTGGACCACAAGAAGCGCTTTGTGGTCTTCTCCAACGAGCACCACAAGGACACCTTCTGCTCGCCGCAAGCCAACGAGTCTCCCAACGACTGCAACGACCGTGCCATTCGTCGCGTTGCCAAGTTCTATGCCGAGCACCTGCGAAGCTCGACGGTGCGCATCATGCTGCTTACAGACGATCGTGAGAATGCCAGGCGATGCCGCAACGACTGTCCCGACGTCCTGGCACTCACGACAGCCGAGTATGCGGCACGCAGAGGCGACGATGCTCCCGAAATGATCGATCTGGTTGCCGAGAGCGACACGACCGCAACCGAAGCATTGCCCGGCAGCGTCGACAACCTCTTTCCCGAGTACCTGTCCACGAGCGAGGTTGAAGCTGGTCTCTCCGGTGGCTCTTTACTCTGTGGCAAGCTTCACCGCTCGTCTAACAACCTCCACGAGGCGACCGTTGTGGGACCGCGCATTCCCGTGAGCGTCGGTACTGCCCTCCTCATTGTTGGAGCTCTCCACATGAACCGCGCTGTCGACCGCGACTCCGTTGTTGTACGTCTGCTACCACGCGATCAATGGCGTGCTCCCTCAAGTCGCGTGACCCGCGACAAAGTCGCGGTTGCACTACCATCAAACACCTCCCCCACAGACAATGGCGACGATAGCGTCGTCGACGACGACGATGATGATGATGACGCTTCCTCCACCATCACGACCACCACAACCGCCGCCGACGATTCGCTGATCTTGCCCACGGGCCGCATTGTTGCTATCCTCAAGCGTGGCTGGCGCCCCTACAGCGGTGCACTGCTCCCTACCGACCGCACTGGCTCACAGCGCCGTCTCTTCCAGCCTGCAGACAAGTTGGTTCCCCGTATCCGCATCCGCACTCGCCAGGGCGCCTCGCTCGAGGGACAAGGCATTGTTGTGGTTATTGACGGTTGGGCTCGAAACGATCGGTACACCATTTGTGTGTGTGTGTGTGTGTGTGTATGACAAGATAATGTCATTATTATTTATTTATTTTTTTACTTTTTTTTTTCTGCTTTAGATTTCCTCATGGACACTTTGTGCGTCGATTGGGGGCACTTGGGGAAAAGACGACAGACAACGAGATGCTACTGGTGGAGCACGATGTGCCGGCGTATCCCTTCTCGGAGCGGGTGCTTGCGTGTCTGCCGCAGCAGCTACCATGGAAGATCAGTCCACGCGACCTTGAAGGGCGTCGCGATCTGCGCTCCGACACGGTTGTGTGCTCGGTAGACCCGCCGGGGTGCACAGACATTGACGATGCGCTGCATGCCCGTCGCATGCCTGATGGAAACATTGAAATTGGGGTGCACATTGCAGACGTGACGCACTTTGTGGCGCCCGGAACACCTCTTGACGACGAAGCACAGAATCGCTGTACGACTGTGTATCTGACGGACCGCCGCATTGACATGCTACCCTCGCTGCTGGGCACCAATCTATGCTCGCTCCGTGGCGGCGAAGACCGTCTTGCAGTGTCTGTGTGCTGGCGCATCACGCCTCCGCCCGAGTGTCGTGTCATCTCCGTGGACTGTTTCAAGTCTGCAATCTGCTCGCGTGCTGCCCTCACCTACGAGCAGGCACAGACACTCGTGGACACGGGTGCGTGTGGTGCAGCAACCATTGCCGAGGGAGCGGCGAATGCGGTGGTCGACTCGCTGCGCCTCTTACTCTCTGTGGCGCGTGTGTTGCGCGAGCGTCGCATTGCAGCGGGTGCTCTTGCGCTCGCGTCGAGCGAAGTGCGCTTTGAAATGGGCGAGGGTGAGGACTCGTCGCCCGTCGGCATCGAGGCCAAGGTGATACGCGACACCAACTTTATGGTTGAGGAGTTCATGTTACTTGCCAATGCGACGGTCGCCGAGCGCACCGTGCAGGCATTTGCCGATCGTTCCATGCTGCGACGACACCCTGTGCCGGCACCCGGCGCACTCGAGCCTCTCGTGCGCACCGCCGCATCCGTTGGCATTGACATTGACACAACGTCCAACCTGACGCTGGCGCGCAGTCTTGATGCAGCGCCCATGGGCCATGGACACCTATTGCGTACGCTTGCGACTCGCTGCATGCAACAGGCGGTGTACGTGTGCAGCGGCATGGAGGCGCGTGCCGCTTGGCACCACTACGGTCTCGCCATGCCCATTTACACGCACTTCACGTCGCCTATTCGTCGCTATGCCGACGTTGTCGTACACCGCCTTTTGGCCCTCGCCTGTCGCATGCCCACCATCAACCACAACGGCTCGCGTGCCATCGACACGCCCTTGCCCGAGAAACCCATACTTCACGAGCTTGCCGAACAGATCAACCGACGCCACAAGATGGCACAGTACGCGGGACGTGCGTCCGTCGCACTTCACTCGTTGCTCTTCTTTCGTGGTCGCTCCGTCGATGAAGACGCCTTTGTCATGCAGTGCCGGCAGAATGCGCTTGTGGTCCTCGTGCCTCGCTACGGCCTCGAGGGCTTCATCTGGCTCGCACAAACTCCCGCCGAGGAAGCACGCGTTGAGTTTGCTGGCGAGTCAGTCACCGTCGCGTCCGTCACTGTGCGCGTCTTTGACCGTGTCCGCGTGCGTCTTTCCGTTGACGAGTCGGGTGTGCTGCTGCGCCGCAAAATGCAATACCAACTGGTAAGGACAGCAACATTATCAGTTTGTCAGTTTCATTCTTTCTGTCGCTAATATACACTCGAATCGTTCGTTTGTTTTTTTTGCGGTTGTGTTTTTATGTAGCTGTCGCCCGTGATTCCCGGAGTGAGTCTTGAGCAGGAGTCGAGCGGCAAGAAAAGACCCGCGAGCGAAGATGTCGTTGAAGAAGCGGGGTTGGTCGAGGTGAAGAAAACACCCGAGTCCAAGAAGAAGCGCAAGCGAGCCAAAAAATGACAAATTAATTGTTGTATAAAAATTACTATTTTTTTTTTTCATATCTCTCTCGCGTGTTTCTCTCTCTCATCACTTTATTTCTCATCAAGAATAATCCGACTGAGTCTCTCTTTTCCTTCATTCTCTCTACTGTGCGTCTTTGAGGCGAGCAACCAGTTCGGCCTTGAGACCCTTTGTAGAGAGTCCGCGCTCTTCCAGTGCCACACGCAGCTTGGCCACCGTCATTGCGCCAATCTCTTTGTCACTCAAAATCGGCGCGGCATTTGTGCTTGACGCTGCCTCCTTCGCCTCATCCTCTTCCTCTGCCGTTTTCTCTGCCTTTTCACTACTTTCGGGCTTCTCTGTCTTCTTTTCTGTCTTCTTCTTCAGCGGGCTCTTCTTTGTCTTCTTTGGCGACACCGGTGCCTCGTCGCTAGTCTCCATGGGAACACTTACGGAGTCTTCCGCATCCTGCCTCTGTCGCTTGGCCGAGGGCTCTTCGCTGGCATCCGCAGTAGTGGAGGGCTCCTGCGCGGTGGATGCAACGCTCTCCGCCGTGCTACTCGTCGTCACTTCTTCGGGCTCCTTCCTCTTGCGACTTCCACTCTTGTCCTCCGGGTGCAATGTCACAGCAAACTCCGACGACCCTTGCTCGTCGTCGTCGTCTACTTCGACAAGGTCGTCGGGAATAGGTGCCCCTGCTTCGGCCTCATCGTCGGCATCCACGTCAGTGGGGCGTGCACTGACAGGGATCAGGCCGGGCGGTGGTGGGCGCGCCGTGTGCTTTTGGCGCGCACCGGGCACAAGCACGTTGCACATGGTCGGCATGTCGGCGACCGAGACAACCGACGATGCGTCTGGACGCGTCCCTACTGGTCGACGGCCGTCGACGGGGGTACCAAACGACTCGGTGGGCACCAGCTCGAGTTGAGTGGGACGTTCGAGAAGACGCGACAGGGCCGGCTGCAATTCGTGACAGCCGTTGAAGAGGGACGCACGCCCAAAAACGTAGAGGCCAAGGCGCGCACGCGAGAGAGCCACAACAAGACGACGGACGTCGCGCACATGACCGACGGCGGAGGTGCGCACAAGTGAAAGCAGGACAAAGTCATTCTGACTGCCCTGGTACTTGTCAACAGTCGAGATGGCGGCGGGCATGCCGATGAGGGGGTCGGGACGGCAGCGAGCATTGACAATGTCGTACAGAAGACTCTTTTGGCCGTTGTACGTGGTGAGCATGGTGATGCGCTCGGCCGGGTAGCCCAGCAACCGCATGTACATAAAAACGGCGACGATATACTCCGCCTCGGCGAGGTTCTGGTAGAAATACGCCTGGGGCGTCGACTCGCCGCGGCCCTGGAAGTCGGGCACGTCGACAAACTGGTAGTCGTGAACAAAGCCCGGGTTGGCATGGAGAAACTCGGGACGCTGCTGAACGTGCGGAAGGTTGCCGAGTGAGGCATAGCGCCAGCTGTAGAGGGCAGCGATAGAGGCACGAGCACGACCCTGGGCGTCGAGGTCGACTGTGCGCACGCCGAGACGCACAAAGCGCGTGAACATGCTCTGCTCCATGTTACTGTACTTCTGGAAGGCTGTGTTCTTGATGACGGGCGGCAGTTGGTGGTGATCACCAATCATGACGACACGCTTGAGGCGGCTCTCGCCGCCCTCAGCCGGCTCCTGCAGCACCATTGGGATGAAAGTCTCAATCTCAAGAATTTGCGCAGCTTCCTCCATAAGGAGGTTGTCGTACTGAAAGCCAAGCTCAACAAGGTCGGCACGCTTGAGAGCCGCATGGGTACACGTCATGGCAACAATGCGCGCCTCTTTCACCAGCAAGTAGTTGGTGCGGTCGTAAGAGGTGCGCAGCAGCTCGAACGCACGAAACTCCTTGAGCTCGTCAAAGATCTTCTCGAGGTAGCGGTAGCAGCCACGTGCCGTCTCGAGGTCCGTCTCGGCGGTCGCATCCGGGGCGAAGAGGGGCTGGGGAGCGTCGGAGAAGAAGGCGGCAAAGGGAAAAGCCTCGGCGACCGAGCTGGTGCCCGCGTGCATGGTCGCAAGGAACTTCTCCCAGGCGGAGACAATGTGTTGCAGGCGGAAGTAGGCGGCGGACTCGCAGGTAAACTCGAGATCGCCCTTGACCTGAAGCGACTCGGCAAGACGACGCACTTCGGCAAGCAGCTGCAGACGGCGCTCGAGCACATAGCTCACACGACCAAATTTGCCAAAGTTCTTGTCGGTGTCCAGCTCCTCTTCGCCGCGCCCAAGACGCAACAGGTGACGCTCGTCGACGTCGAGAGCCATGATCTTCTCAAAGAGCTGATTGAGAGCCTGGTTGCTGTGCGTCACAAGCAGGATGCGCTGGTTCGGGAAGTTGTGGTACCAGTTGGAGATGATCTGCACGGCGACGTCTGTCTTTCCCGTGCCCGGTGGACCCACCACGACGGACAGGCCCGGGTGCATAGCGGCGCGCACAGCCTCAATTTGGGTCGGCGTAAAGCGCACCTGGTTGCGACGCACCTGATTGCGCGGGTACGGTCCACGATTCACCAGAGGCACATGCGACACGGTGAGCGTCTCTTCCTTGGGGCCGTCCGCACTGAAGGCCACGTGAAAGGGCGGTGCCACAGCAGTGTCTGAGGCACTCCGAAGGACCACATCGGCGTTGGGGAAACTCTCACGGAGGTGATCAATGTCGAGAAAGGTGTCGTTGAAGTTGAGAGCAGGAACGCGACGGGGTCGCAGTGCATCGCTGGCGTAGTGTACGTCGGCGGGATCGCCGTAGCCCAGAAAGACGTCGTGAAGCCAGTCGGGAACGACGACAGAACGCGAATTCATGAGCGAGCGGATCGTGTCAAGCACCGCCTTGAAGTTGTTCTCCTTGGGCTGGCGGCGCACCACAACGTTGAAGGTTTCGTGAACGTCTTCGGCGTCGTCCATGGCGGACGCCTGCACGTCCATCTCGTACTGACTGGCATCGAGCCAACAGCGAATGGCAAGTTCGCTGCCGGAGCGCCGAGGGGGTTCGCTAAAGGGCTTCTCTTCGACAATATTGCCATCGTCGTCGAGCAGACCGAGCACTTCGCAGCCGCGGACGTATGTAACGCCTGTCTGTTCCATAAAGGTCCCTGCCGCATCCGACGCCTGACCAGGAACGGGACCCCCGCCAAGACGCTGCGTAGCGCGTACCGTGACAAGAAAGAGCACGTCGTGTTTGCGCAGTTTGAGCCACTCGAGACGCGACTGGGCACGCAAGAGGTTCATGTCGAGGGTGACGTCGACGAGCACGGACGCCGGACGCGACTCGCCCAAGTTGGGCTTGCGCACCTGAGCGACCGTAAAGCGTGCAATGGGCGCGGCCATGCGAGCCCAGCCTTGAAAGAGAGTTTCGCCGGCATCATCGACACGAGGCTGCAGACGCTGCACGGCGTCCTCAATGTCACCGCGGATCTCGTAGGTGCTCTCGAGACGAAACAGGTTGAGGTTGCGCAGGAGGTAGTCCTGAAGCGTGAGAAATTGCAGGTGGAGCTTGGGCAGTGCAAGACACCGTTCGCCAGCGTAAAAGTCGCTGGGAAGGTTCTCGTCCCAGAGCATTGTCTCGGTTGGATAGAGGGGCATCTGGTTGATAGCCTCTGTCTGACTGAGACGGCGCTCATACCGCTCGATGAAGAGTTCGAGGAGGAAGGCACGCGAAAGGCTCTCGTCGGGATCGTCATCGAGATGAAGAGCGCGCGCGAGGGTGCGCAACTTGGTGTCGTCGACGTGCTCGAGTTGTTCGAGCAAGTGAGCGCGTGTGTCCACTGAGGCGACGCTGGCGAGGGAGAAGGCGCGCAGTTTGGGGTCTGCGTCGCGAAAGCAGAGGCGCTGCAGGCGGCGCATGGCGTCGTAGTGACGCTGTGTCATGACGGCGTCCGACAGTGCCTCGCCCGTGATGTCGTCAATCTCAAAGCCAACGTAGAACTTGAGAATCATGAGGAGCTGGGCAAAAAGGGTGCCTGAGGGCGAGGAAACGAGCAAGGAGAGACGACAGCGCAACACAAGATGTTCCGCGTCAAAGAGTGTGTTGACGTAGCGACGGGTGGGTGTCTGCGCAACAAGATCAATGGCGAGTTCAAGGAAGCGCTCGACAAAGCGCAATTGATGGACACCATCGCGACTGGCGATGGTCCCGGATTCGAGTGCACTGTCGAGCGCAGCCAGTGTGTTGAAGAAACGCGCACAGAGTGCATGCAAGAAGCCCATTTGAAGGTCGCGAGTGGCACGAGCCGCCTTGTCTAGTTTCCCCAGACGTTTCTGGATGCCATTCCAGGTTTTCTGCAGCTTGGGCGCGTGCGCAAACTCGTCGGCACGACGACCCTCCGAAATGTGCGTCCAGATGGGCAACGAGACGAGATGCTGGACATTGGCACGTACCGCGTCCGTCTCGAGACTGTTAAAGGCGTGTGTAAAGAAGTGTACGAGGAACACATGCTCTTGCATGGAGACGGGGCTGTCGAGGGCCGACAAGAGACGCACGGCGTTGACAAACAGCGCGGCAAAGGCATCGGGCGACGACGCAAAGATGGGCCAGGCCGGGATGGATTCCTTGAACTTTTGTACAACCATAAGCACCACACTCATGGTGTGTTCGGTGCTGGAGGTGGGAGTGTAGTGGGGCCACAGGTAGCGCTCGAGGTAGTGCGAAAATTCAAGTTGAGTCGTGACCTAACAATTAAAAGAAAGCACACGCGTTGAGCGAGTGTTGTCGTCTGCCTCGTCCGTCGACTTACCCTGGCTGAGAAGTTGGATACTTTGATGTGATCGGTGTAGATGGCGTTGACGAGGGCGGGCTTGAATTTGGATGTGGACGTGAGCGACCAGTGTTGGGCGGCCATCGCTTCAAGAGCGCCGAGAGCCTCATCGGCCGCCGACGGGGCCTTGGACGCCGATGGAGTGGCTGCAGTGGTGCGGGTGGAGGAGGATGACGCGGAGGAGGAAGTGGCAGGCTTGCTGTGTTTCGAGGGACGCTTGTCTTTGCGATGTGCGTTGTACGGACGTTTCTCCAAGGTTGAAACATCGACTGGCAGAAAAAACGGAAAATGGGGGGGGAATAAGGATGAGAAGGTGCTGATGAAGGAAGGAAGGAGATAGGCGCACACGGCAGAGGCATTGCTGAACGAGCGTGCATTTGGTTTTTTTTCTGTTTTTTTTTTTTGTCTTTTTTTCTTCTCTCAATCTGCGATTCGTTTACCTCCTGCTGCTGCGGCAGCCGCGACAAGATCCGATGGGTTGGCATCTCGGGCAATGTCACGTCGAGCGCCAGCCGAGGACACTCTAAAGAGCGGTAGAGGGGTCAGAAGGAGAACGGAGGGAAAGAGTTATGGTGTGAATCAGTCGCGGTGCGTCTTGGTTGGGGGAGGTGCCGTGGATGTGTGTGTACCTGTGTCCGGTGGGGCGGGGCATGTCAAAAATGTGATGATTGTGATTGGTGTTATATTCATTTTTGGCATTGTGTGTGTGATCAGTCTTCGATCAGTCATCGATGACTGTATTGATTGATTATTTAATGTGCGATCAAGTCTCTCGCTATGTGTCTCTCGGTGTTTAATGTATAATACAGAACAGTGAACATGGGATGCCGGCGTGCCTACACGTTGTACTTGGCCTTCATCGCATCAATCTCCGCTCGCTTCTTTTCCACATCCATCTTCTCAAATTGTCTACAAGGCGGGAATTAGAACGGCGAGAGACACACTCCAAGCGGTACTTGTTCGCCTGGTAGTAGAGGACAACGAGGTAGCGGCCGAGCACGTTGAAGCCGTTCAAATGTTCGCAGGCAGCCTTGGCCTCGTAGATGTCGTCGTACACGACAAACGCCGTGCCCTTGGTCTCCTTTGCCGATCCAATGCGAACCTAGAGGGGTGGTGGCGGGGTGAGCGGCGTGAGGGGGTGCGTGGGGGGCCGCTGGGGGAGCAGCAGCGACGTTTGACGACAACGCAACGACGTTGACGAGAAAGACAGGCGCCGCTGCGAGCATTCGCCATGCGCACATCCACCGTACCTGTCTAATGCACCCGTACTTGCCAAAGACGTCGTAGATTTCCGCCGGTGTAATGTTGTAACTGAGATTCTTCACGAGCAAGACACGGTTGACTTCGGGTGCGAGGCGCTTTCCTCTTTGTGCGTCGGCTGCAAGAGCACCCCCGGCACCTACTGCGGCCATGCTGACAATATTATTAGTAATAAAAGAAGTGATAAGTGAAAAGACAGAAAAGTGATTACTGACTACAAATTGATCATTCTAATAAAATAATTATAGTATCGAATGACTAATCTAGAACTAATCTATTCATCACTCAAGTTCGTTCTTGTTAACTTTATTGCGTGCAACTCGCTTCGACATCATGTTTGACATTCTTGAATCCGTACGTTACGTTGCGTGATGCAACCATGGCGTAATGGCGTTTTCTTATCTGTTTAGATGTTTGCACTTCTGGTCGCCATTCCGCTGTCGATCGTTGGCTGTGTGTCTGCCTTTGCCATGTGGATGATCACCACGATCCGTCTGAACACTGTGGAGCCTGCCGAAGGGTACGTGGAGGGAGGATGAGCGGCGGAGAGACCCTTAAATTTGGCTTAGGTGTCTCCACAACGAGATTGTGCTCATTACGGGCGGAGCTGGGGGCCTTGGGTCGCACACGGCCATGCGCCTGGCTCGTCTTGGGGCTACTGTTGCCCTGTGGGATTTGTCCAAGGACGCCCTTCACAAAGTGGGTACGGATGGAAGATCAGTATGTTTGTGCATCTCCTCTCTGACTTGTCCCTCGACGCTCTTTGACTGAACTCTTAGCAACACAAATTCGAAGTAGGTATCCCTCTGCGAATGTGCTGACGTATATTGTCGACGTTTCAAGCGGTGACAAGGTTCGCGCTGCGGCCGCTCGTCTCACTCAAGGTTGGAAGTAGTGAGTTTGATGCATTCGTGCTGATGTTGATTGCCTTTAGACGTGGGCAACGTGACCATCCTGGTGAACAATGCTGGAATTGTGTCTGCGGGCACACTTCTTGAGTTGAGCGATGCGCAAATCGAGCGAACGTTTGCCGTGAACACCCTCTCACAATTCTACACGACGAAAGCGTTTCTGCCTTCCATGATGGAAGGTACATGACCGAAATGAAATTGAGAGCGAAAAAGGCAGACAGATAGAAAGAGAGAGAGAGATAGATAGATAGATAGAGAGAGAGAGAGAGAGAGAGAGAGAGAGAGAGAGAGAGAGAGAGAGAGAGAGAGACAGAGAGAGACAGAGAGAGAGAGAGAGAGAGAGAGACAGAGAGAGAGAGAGACAGAGAGGAGGGAGAAAGAAACAAAGTGATAGAGAGAGAGAGAGACAGAGAGAGAGAGAGAGAGAGGAGGGAGAAAGAAACAAAGTGATAGAGAGAGAGAGAGAGAGAGAGAGAGAGAGAGAGAGAGAGAGAGAGAGAGAGAGAGAGAGAGAGTACGTATGTGCGCGTGTATGTGTGTATTTATGCTCTGTGTGTGTGCGTGTGATATGACACTCTTTACGTAGCCAACTCGGGGTGCATTGTGACGGTTGCGAGTGTGTTGGGGCGGATGGCAGCGTACGGGGTGACCGACTATGCGGCGAGCAAACACGCGTGTGTGGGCTTTCACAACTCACTCGTCATTGAGCTCATGTCACAGGGTACTCCAATCAACCCCCCCCCCCCCAAAAAAAAAAAAAAAAAAAAAAAAAAGAATTAAAAAATAGAGCAATGAGTTTTATTATATTATATGTGCGTAGGAAAGACGGGAGTGACATGTCCACTCATCTGCCCTGCAACCATCGCGACGCCTCTATTCCAAGGAGCCGAGGCCGCAAACTACCCCACACCCCTCGACCCAGACTATGTCGCACAGCACATTGTGGCTGCTATACTCGCCAGTAAGCATGCTGTCTCTTTTTTATCTCGTTGTTTGTATGTGCTTCTGTGGCTGTGTTGCATTCCCACTTCCACCTCTCTCGATGTTTTTCTTAATCCTATTCGCTGCGTCTTTCTCTGTAGAGCACAACGACACAGTGTGTCTTCCACAGTCCTTCATGTTTATCTCATTCTTCGACGCACTCCCCAACTCGCTCAAGTTTATTGCGTCGCGTCTCGTCAATGCGCAGGGGGCCATGGATGCCGTCATCAGAAACAAACGCAACTGACTCAGCTCATACACATACAAACATACTCACACAGGAAACTGGTCAAACAAAGGTTGCGTTTGAAACACGTTTGGTTCGCAAGTCGGTCGCAGGCACAGTTTGTCTGAGGGCACTTGTACCTTTGCAAAGCTCCTCGGACAGCGTGCTGTGGCGTCCTCGTCGGCCAGCGACGGCACAACCATGCTGTCGTCGCTGGATGGCGGACGTCGTTTGCCGTCAGCTGTAGTGAGGTTAGCACGCGCTGAATTTGCGTCGTATCGCTACTCTTGAAGAGAGCTTCAGGGTCGCTATTCTTCTGGGCCTTACTTTTCCTTGTGAGCTTCTATTCGGTGCCAATGATCTACACAGCGCGTGCCATCGCCGCAGTGCCGGCATTGTCTTACGCGAGACACTCATCTTGTAGTTTGCTCCTCTCCAGTACCTCTGCAACCACCGTGCTATAGTACCTTCTCGGTCGGCGTTAGTCAACCCATCTTCTCCCCCCTCGAGAGAATAGTGCGCAAGCCAGGGCGCTCGAGTGAGGGTGACAGTGACTTAGTCGCCAGCACACTCAACGACCAGTCGTTCTATTGTCTGCTGAGCGATGATTTTAGAGTAAGCGGCTGAGGCACTGAGGTAGGTAGGTGGGTCGCTTCTGCAGTTTGTTTTGTAATGATACAACAGCTGGTTCACTCCCACTCTCTTTCTTCTCTCCACCCACTCACTCCTCACCATTTACCAACGCCCTTTTTGTTGAATATATATTGCCATCCTAGTAATAATGATGGTGATGATGGTGCGTGCCTCCCCAGCGAGACCTCCGTCGATGTCGCTCACGCTCCTCCATCTCCGACTCTGCCACTGCACCCGCCACCACCAGAGCCGCCGCGCCCACCATAAGAATGCCCGCGCCCACCACTTTGCAGCCGTCCACCAGTGCTTTGGCCAGGGTGCTCTTGAGCGCCGGCTCTTCGCTGTCGGGTGCATTTGAGATGCGCCAGCCGAGACACGACGTGGGCAGGGGATGGTCGGGCGGTGCCAGAGACACATAAAACGAGCTTGAATTGCGCTTGTGGTCTTCGTACACAGACAAGGCCCAGCCGGCATAGCGCCCACGCGCCATCACCAGGCGCACCGGGTCCGTTGCGCTTCCCAGCGGCTCAATAGCCCACAAGAAATTCTCAATGTTTTCGTCCGCCCTCCGCGGCACAACTGTCACCACTCCACGGCCCTGCGCGTCCAGCGCCGCCGACGCCCCCAGTAGAGCACCCGCCAGCTCAGCGTCTGCAACGCGCGATACGGTGTACAGGGGCTGTGCGGACGTGGTATCGCTGTACAGCGAAGTGAACCACATATTCCTCTTCTGCGGCTGTTTGTGCACCTTGACACGCTGCTCTCCAAGCGCTGTCGTGTCGCACCTCTTGGCATTGTGCGTTGTCAACAGCCAGCCTTCGCGAAAGCACGCCAGCCCAATGTGGATCGCGGGTAGTGCCATTTCAATTGGGTAAAAAGTAAAAACAGTGATTTGTATTTTTTTTCTCGATTTCGACGAGATTTAAAAGAATCAACTACAAAATGTGTAGTAATCAACTACAATTTTGTAATTGATTGCTTTCTTTGACTCGACTATTCACAGTCGACATGGCTTCGGACGTGATTCTGTACGATCTGCATGTTTCCACGGAATGGATCCATGACACGTTCGTGTCGGCCAACGCTGATCAGGCGGCCGCTCAGGTTCCATCCCGCCTTCCCCACCCCGCTTCTAACCCGCTTCCCGCTCCCCTTCTCCTCTCTCTTTCTCTCTCTCCGCCCTGCAGACCTTTCTCGACGTCGTCAATTACGTCACTTCGACCGTACAAGGTAAACATCATTCTGTCGATGTCTCTCCTCTCTCTCTCTCTTTCTCTCGCATCCTCTCTCTCTCTCTCTCTCTCTCTCTCTCTCTCTCTCTTACTCTCTCATCCTCCTACACACTCACGCACCCGTCTTCTACCCTCTCCTCCTCGCCCGCTTGCCCGTTCATGCGCGCAGGCTCCGTAACAAATGTCGTCAACGCGATCCGACCGCCAGCGCCCTTGCCCCGCAAACTACTCGCTCTCGAGGCGCTCCGGTCGCCCTGGCACATAGCGCTGGCGCCCCAAGGCGACCAGGTTGCCATTCTCTGCACCTCACACGTCGAGGTGCGCTCCGTCGACGCACCCGATGCACCGCCACGTCTCACCGTCTCCTTCGAGCCATCCGACCCCTTCCCTCAACACTGCCGCGTCGCCTGGTCGCTCGATGCCGCCTTCCTCGCCTGGACCACCACCTCGGGCGGCATTTTTGCCAGCCAGAACACCGCCGCCCGTGCGTCCCCCGATGCCGTCCTGCTTGACTCGGCCACGCCGCACGGGCCCATATCCGCACTCTGCTTTGTGTCGCCACGCCAAGAGTCGCACCTCGCCGAACTCGTTCATGTGGACTTTGCATGTACACTGCGCACCGCCGCTATCGTTCGCGGCGCAGGTCTCGTCAACAATGCACTGCCCTCCTTCGAGCTCTCACCCTGGTTCGACCTCATCACCGCGCTGCTCTACGACGCTGAACGACACATCCTGGTGGTAAGCGGTCAGCGCTCCGTCGGCACCCCACTCGACGCCAAACCCTTTGTCGCCTTTCGTGTCGTGCGTCAAACACCCTTCTTGGTGGCACTCGCCGAGACAGACTCCCGTCCCGCTGCCTCCCCTTCGCTCCTGTCGCGCCTCTCTCGCTCCGTCCGTCGTCGCGTTGCCAGCGAACTCCCCGACACCATCATTTCAGCGTCTCTCTCGCCCGATGGTCGCGCCGTTGCTACGGTGTCCGAGTGGGGCGCTGTCACCGTCTGGAATGTGGCCTCGGGCGACGTCCGTCGTCTCTGGTCCGCCGACATCCTCCACGACACTGACGCGCCGCCGTCGCCCTCGTCGGTCGCGCTCAATCCAACGTCGTCGTCACATTCGCAACAGCAAAATCAACTGCACCAACTTGCGTCGCTTGTGCCTCCCGAACGTGTCGTCCAGGTAACCTGGTGGAACGCAACGAGTCTTGTCGTTACTCGACTGTCGGGCGCCACCACCGTCTGCTCCGTTGACGAGTCCGTCCCGCGCAACCTACTTGGCGCCGATCCAGAGGTGCTCTCGCGCGGCGCTCGCACTGCTTCCACCGGCAGCGCCATCGAAGGCACCACAACTTTGTTTGCACTGGAGCACGAGCGGCGCTGGGCGCGCTTCAATGTCGTCACTCAGTCCATGGAGCCCGTCGAAGACAGTCTCAATGCGTCGCTTGGCGACCACGACGTTCACGAGTCAGCGTTGCGACGTGTCTGGAACCGCGCGCTGCAGTTTATGGCGCTGCACGACGCCGACGCAGAGGATGCACGTCCTCGTCGCATCAGCATTTTCCGCCTCATCTGTGTGCAGTCGGCGTCGCCCGACGAGATGTTTCGTCGTCGCGTCGATGCTGGCGAGTACGGTTTGGCACTGCAGCTCGCCAAAGTCTATCGCCTCGACAAGGATCTCGTCTACCACCACCAGTGGCGCAGCCAGACCGTCTCACAGTTTAGCATCGACGATTGCCTTGCCAAGGTCGCCGACGATCATTGGGTGATGGCCGAGTGTATCAACAACGTGCCCGACGAGGCCTCGGGCGTCCGCATGCTTCTGCTTTTCGGCCTCGAACGCTTCTACCTTCACCGCTGGACCGATCTCTGTCTTGACGCCGAATCCGATTTGCGCTCTCATAGCGACGATGGCGAGGACGACAAAGATGAGGAGGAGAAGAAGAAGAAGAAGAAACAGCTCGAGCGAGCACGCTCCATGCTACTGGACAGTACCATTGCACGTGTGACTGGTCTTGACATGGACGTGCGCGAGTTCACTTGCAACGCACGCGACTATCTTCATCGTCTCGCAACCTACGAGGCCATCTGTGATGCGGTCAATGAACCCTTTGATGCAAAGGCCTTCTCGCGCTTTCGCATTGCCGATCTGTTGACATTGGCTCGCACGTATGCGCAAGAGGAACTATTTGATGCTCTGCACGTCCTCTTTACCTTCCACCCGCACGTTCTGCTGCCACATCGTCTCGAACTTCTCTCGCTCATTCCCGAGACGAGTCTCCTTGCCCTCTACGAGTCTCTCCTCCCCCGCTGCGACAACGCCGCGACAGTCCAGCCATGGCCATCGCGTCTTCACGCGCACTCCCTCTACCACGTTGGTCGGGCAGGCCGAGGCACGAGCAGCAGTCTCTTGCGCGAGGCACTCGAGGCCTACGAGGAACACGTTCAACAGGCGAAGCACGACGGCATCCTGCCGTCTCTGCTCACTGTCGAGCGCGTACAACAGTGGTACATTGAGCGAGCGCGGGCCATTGATGAGTTTTCCGGTCGGTCAGACCAGGCGCGACAACTCCTTGAGTTTGCCACGCGCAATCGTGTCTCCAATGTCGCCGACGAGCTCTTGCTGCTCACGCAACTCTGTGTGTGTGTCTACGATCGTGTCTGTCCTATTACGCTGACTCTGAGCGACTTTCGCCTCATGTCGGCGAGCGAACGGGCGGCCATGCTCTTGCACGATGCCACGCCCGAGACAATCGCTGCGGATGCGAGTCGTCTTGTCGTCGTCGATGGTGCCCCCGAGGGCTTCCAGCTATTTCTTGACTTTCTCGTTGGCGTCGCCCAGCACCACGACACCGATGCCGACGGCAAAGTTCGCCGCAGTGACACGCGCGCCGTCGAATTGCTACTTGCTTGCCTGCGCCAACGCCACAAAGTGTCCGTCTTTCCCGACGACCGTGCATGCATCCACGCCATTCTCGCCGTGGTGCATGCCTGCGAGTCGTCCGAGGCTCATGCGCTCATTGCTACACAGTTGCTCTCGCTGATGCCCAGTCGTGACCCGCACGTGCGTGCGCCGGATTACATCCAGCTTCACGAGCGACTGCGCACTCTCGTGCAACGCATTGACGCTGTTGCTACCTGCGCGCGCCACGCTGTCCCATGCTCCGTTGCACGTCTTGCTGCATTTGTCGAAGCTACCGGTGACGCCGAGGGTGTCCGCGCCTTGCTTGTGCGTCTCACACGGGCCGCCTCGCGTGCCCGTCCTGTCTACAACGCCAAAAAGTGGATGTCGCTCGCGGAGGATATGGAACGTGTGCGTCGCTGTACTTTCTGCAATGAAACCCCACTGGTCTCGTCGGGCGAGTGTCGCCGTGTGTTCCTCGAAGGTGCACTTGCATGTGAGCAGGACGCGGTGCTTGCGGCCTGTCGTCCTCTCGTGCAGGCCGAGGGCATGGCGGCCGTCGAGGTGTGTGTCAAGGCGGCACAGGAGTACCTCAATGCGGCCACGAGCGACGAGCATCTTTTGGCCCAGAGCATAGCCTATGCGTGCACCTGTCTTGCCCTTGCCGAGTCCACTGTGCCCAAGGAGGACGTTGACAAGAGCCGCGACTATCAAGATGAGGATGACGATAGCGATGGCGAGACTGCTGTAACGATGATTGCGCGCGAGCGTCGGCTGCACAGTGCGATTGCGCTGTTGCGCTCTACTGGTGCCGCCATTGAGCCGCTGCGGGTCCGTCTTGCCCGTCATGTTGGCGTGTTGGTGGAGCAAGCGGTGGTGCTTGGTGGCGCGCGCTTTACTCTCAACCACGCACTGCAGTTGAGTGAACTACTTGCGGACATACGTCCAAGCGACTCTTCCCCGCCAATGCGACAATCGTCTCTTCTTCGCCTTTCGCGCGGCCACGCTCTCGTGGCATTCGCCACTGCCTGTCAGCACCACCAAAGCGATCGTCGCGACGAGGCTCTCGAGGCATGTCTCAAAATTATCCGTGAGACACACGCCGACGGCTGGGCCGTGTGCAGTGAGGTCGGGCGCAGCACGCGCGACTCGACAGTCACGCGTCAGCTCGTTGGTTTCGCCGTCGCGCACTGTCCTCCCGCCAAACTGGATGCGTCACTGCGTGCGTTTGCCTTGGCGACACAGTCGGGTCATGGCGACGACAGCGAGCGCACCCACCACTTGGTGCAGCAGTGGCATCGACAGGCACGCGAAGACAATGTCGGTGCGCCTCTGCTTTGGTGTGAGCGCATGGTTGAGCCACCAGCGCCCACCGAGACAGCGGAGCGGAAGGCGGTCGACGATGCTCGCATTGCTCTGAACACAACCCTTTTTCGTGCGTGGGTGCAGTCTACAGACGACACCGTGCCCATTGCGCCGGTGCTCCTTGAGCTTGCTGCCGACACTGTCAACAGTGACACGGCACTGTCGCTTGCCTATCTCTTTTCGTTGCCCGACGGTGACCTTGCTGAGGCGCACTTCAAGCGTCTGCCCGACTGCGAGGCGACCTACCGCCTTGCGGGCTACTACCACGCTGTGTGTGCGAGCAACAGACAAGACGTGCGTCGCTCGGGCGATATCTATCGATGCACTCCAGTGCGTCAGGTCATTGAGAACTCACTCACATGTGCACCATCGCAGTCGCGCGAGCACGCCATGCGCTACCACGCTTTGCTGAACGACACGGAGAAGGCGGGCCAGCTGCGCTCATTGAGCACCTCGCTTGACGCGCGTCTTTTCACGCACGATCCTTCCTACCGTCGCCAGGCAGTCGCGTCACTCGCGCGCACACTCGATGCCGACCGCCTTGCCACCTTGATTTCCCTAGTGCATGCCACGCAGGCGGAAAGCCAGACGCAATCCGGCCGAGATGATCTTGCTCCCTTTGACATCTACTGCGACCAACTCGTTCACATTTTTGGCGACACACAGTTTACCAGTGCCCACAATGACGCTCTGACACGCAGCCGAGAGCATCTACTGGCGCGCTCCAAAGACCTCATTGCGCATCTTGTCGGTGGCATCTTTCCATGCCTATGTGCAACCGACCTGTCCGCCACGCGTGCCTTCTTCCGTCTGCTTGTCGACGCCAAGACGCGCGTGCAGGTGACACACGGCAGTGGCGACGGAGACATCGGCGTGGGTGGTGAGCTGACGCTGCACGCAGAGGCACATCTTAAAGCACTCAAGGCCTTTGGCAATGCACTGCCCGTTGACTACCGTGCGCTCGTGGCAGACCCGTCGGCCGTCGAGACGCTTTTGCCGACCATTGTACGAGTGGCCACGGACGACTCTATCCGTGGTCTGGCCAAGGCAGTGTCGCTTGTGCCGCGCCCGAGTGGCAGTGCCCTCTCGGCTAGTCAGGTCATTGCCCAGTTTGTCCTGGTACACCTTGTTCAAGCTGATGGACTGCGCTGGTGGCGCGAGCTGGGGAGCACATTGGCCTCGCACCTGTCGGTCGCGGGCGCTGAACAAGTGGCTCGCACTGCTCTTCAGTCGGACGGTGGTGTGGCCGCATGCGAGACGGTTGTCCGCGACCTTGAGAGTGCCATCAAGCCATTCAGCAAGCGTGGCTGGACATCGTTTTGCCGCGCGTGTACCGGTGAGTTGGGTACAGCGGTGCCCGCGTTGCTCCACACTGACAACCAAGTGGATGCTTTGGAGTCTCTGGCACAACAGTTGGCTGCACTGGGCGAGCCAGTAGGGCGCGTGCGCGCCATTGTTGTGCTCATGCGTAGTGATCAACCGGCTGCCGCTCTCGAGTCGGTCTACCTGTTTGCAATACGCTCGCTTTTGCAAAAAGGGCGCCCTCGGGACGCGGCGTCGGTCTTGGCTCAGCTGTCGGGCGAACAAGCCATGCGCAAGAAGGTAGTCGCGATGCTCGAGCAGACAGCCAACGATGATGACGACAGTTCCGCCCAGAGGCAGAGCAAGGCGGCCGCCATCCACGTGCTTGCGCTCGGCGGCGACGACGATGCGCGTGCCAAACTCGTGCAAGTACAAACAGCCGATGTGGTGAGTCGACTCCAGTGCGCCGAGACGCTCTCTTTTGACGTGAGTGAGCTCGCGACAGGGACAGGCCAGGCGGCCCTCTTTGATCGTCTCTGGTCGTCCGCAGGCACACCCGAGAACAGCGTACTCTTTGGCGAACTTGTGGCCGTATGGTTGGCACACGGCCAAGGCAGCAGTCCATCTGTTGACGCCGATGGAGGACACGCTGTCGGCGATCGGTTTGCGCGTGTGCTTGTGTCGGTTGTTGCGAGCGAACGCCTTCGCCTGCGCTCACAGGTGCCGGCCAATACACTCAGTGAGGAGCAAGACGAGCTGGTGCGCGACGCCATGGAATCGCCGCTATATGAGGTTCGGTACGCACTGCTTAGTGCTCACCAAGCGGTGTGGCGCACGGCCGCAGCTTCGTATGCTTTGAGTAGCAAGAGGAGTAGTGGTGAGACGGAGGCAGAGGAGCAACAGCTCGCTTGCACCATTCTCGAACGAGGCTTGCTCGGAGTGTTTGCCCACGGACCGCATATGCGCCATGTGGTGGCCCATTTGGCGCGTGGCCCTTCCTCACGAGTCCCTCCCGAGCTAATCTGTGAACTGGTCGAGGCCGGTGCATCGCAGGCAGCCGCGGCAGTGCTGATGCAGCGCGAGCGTGTTCATCATCTTCTACACACCCGTCACAATGGTACCAGTGTGCTGGCACTCTTCCTACGTCGCACAGAACAACACGCTTCTACAAGTGTAGAACTGCGCGCGCAATGCCAGCGTGCGCGCGCCTCTTTGCAGTCGTATCAACAATGAAAAGAACACATTCACTTTTAAAACACAAATAATATAGATATAGTGCATTATTATAAAGCGAACACTCCGCTGTATGCTGCTGTTAAATCATCGAGGCATCCTCGACGACGCAAGCAAGCTGGTCACGCAGTTCCGCCTCAACCTGGACAAAGCGCGGGCGATGGTTGGGGTCGCGAGCAAGACAGCGGTGCAGCAAAGTCGTACTACACAACAGTTCGTCGGTTAGTCAGATAAGGGTCAGTTCTAGTGCGGCCGCACGCACACACACACTTACAATTCGGGCTCAGTGCCGGGGAGTGCTGGCAGACCGCCCTGTGCAAAAACTTGCTCGTGGAATGGGTTTGAAAAAGGCACTTTGACACCACCCGAGAAGATTTCCCACAGCAAAAACGCGAACGAGAACACATCGCTCTTCTACAAAAAAGAAAAACAAAATGGAAGACAACCCGGTTCAGTACGGAGAGAAAAACAACGTGAGAAAGAAAAAGAAGCGTGCGTGAGAGTTAGAGAATCAATATACCTCCGACGAAAGGAAGAGACGGGTCATCTCGGGGGCAGCGCTGGGCGGCAGACAACCCGCGACCGTCTGCTGGTAGGTAGGCTCAATCTGCAGCGCAGTGCCGCTCTTGATTCGGCGCGCCAGTCCAAAGTCCGCCAGTTTGCTACAGATAGATAGAGATGGAGATAGAGAGAGAGAGAGAGAGAGAGAGAGAGAGAGAGAGAGAGAGAGAGAGAGAGAGAGAGAGAGAGAGAGAGAGAGAGAGAGAGAGATAGCGAAAGTGATAGAAACAAAGTGATAGAAACAAAGTGATAGAAACAAAGTGATAGAAACAAAGTGATAGAAACAAAGTGATAGAAACAAAGTGATAGAAACAAAGTGATAGAGAGAGAGTGAAAAAATGAGAAGCGGTGTCAATCGAGAATCCCTTTGCTTCAAAATCATCACAACAAGATGACTTACACAACTTTGCTTTGACCATCAGATGAAGCAAAAATGAGGCAGTTACGGGCGGCAAGATCGCGATGGACGAATCCTTTGGCGACGAGACAGGAGCAGGCACTAGCCACCTGCAGTGCAATGTTGTACTTGTCCGTGAGTTGCAGCTGAGGCCCGACAAAGCGCAGGAACTGCAGTAGGTCGCACTCGGCGCGCTCAAGCACAAGACGCCAGTCGCGCGGGTCCGTGCCTGCCGTCATCTTGCCGAGCATGGAGACCACATGTGGGTGCTGCACCTGCTCCAGCAGCTCGACCTCCTTGCGGAAGGATCGTCGCTCCTGATCACCCGTGCCCCGCAGCATCTTGATCGCCACCGGCATTTGCTGGCCGTCGGCCAGCAGCAGGTGACCCTCACACACATTGCCAAAGTTGCCCGAGCCAATGGCGTCTCCACAGAAAATACTTGAGCTGGGAATCTCACCCGACGACACATAGCCACTCTGTGAGTTGGGCGCCGCAATAGGCAAATAAAACTCGCTGGTGGTGCCGTAGATTCCATCGGCGTAGGGAGACGTGTCGGCACGCTCAGCATTGCCACTAAGCGCCGTGAGTGGCTCATACGAATCCACGTCGCAAATGCTGTCGTAGACATCGTTTGGCGTCTCATAGTGCCCCTCCTCCTGCACAAGAGCCCCTGCCGCCTCGGCCATCCCTGCCGCATCCTCGCGTGTCTCTGCCGCGTCGTAGACTTGCGTCTCCTCGTCCGCCTGGTCGTACACTTGCGTCTCCTCGCCGTCCCTGCGTGCCTCTACCTCGTCGTACAGAAGTCCGTCCATGTCGGCCATGACGGCCTCAGCAGTCGTATACAACTCATCGTCGTTGGAGTTGTCGTTGTCACCGGTGATCAGGTCGCCTGCGTCATCCAGCGCAGCAGCAGCCAGCACCGCTTCCGCCGTGGCGTCCAGCTCAATATGTTCGTTGACACGACCGCCCTCGCGTTCCTCGAGAGGCAGGGGCAAGCTGAACGACGCACCCATAGCCATTGAGGGACGCGTTGAGGTGGGCAGTGCGGCTGCGACGGGCGCCGACTCGACCACGGGCGAGTACATGTCGCCTTCAATGTCGTTGTCACGATAGTTGTCGAGCTCCGAGTAGACGTGACCGGGCGTGGCGACAAACGAGAGGCCGCGAGGATTCTGCAACGTACCACTGGCGTAGTCAGAGGGAGGCAGTGCGGGCGCAGATACGAATGCATCGGACTGCACCGGAGATAAAGACGTATCTGCGCCGGGTGCAGCAGAGGCACGCATGCGCGGTGGTTTCTTGGGCGCAGACAGAACAGCAGCGGCACGCATTGCCTCCGAGCTCTCGTACGTGGGATTGGCATTGGTCGAGGCAAACGAAGCAGTGAGATCCGAACCGGAACCGTTGCGTGCGCCATACGTCGAGTTGGTGTTGGTCTTAACGACGTTTCCGCCGCCCGAGCCATACGTTGAGTTGTCACAAATGGTATGTTGGCCAGCAGAGGCGTACAGGCCACTGTCGCGCTCGGCCGACACACCCGCAGAGCCATAGAGAGCGTTCTCTTTCACCGACGTGAACCCACTGGCGTACGTGTCGTTCTCGCGATCCTGCACCATCCCCTGCGCTGAGCAGTACTGCGTGTCGCTCATCTCAAAATCACCTGTGTACGTCGATGGGCTCTGCATGCCATCCACCGACGGATTGCGCACGTACTTGTCGCGCTGTCGACGACGGCGGCGCACCACCAACAGCAATAGCAACAATAACAGCACGAGCACAACCACCACAATGCCAATGATAAGGCCCATCGAAGAGGATCCAGAACCATTCCGCGCCGCTGAATTGGCATCATTCGGGGGCGCTACGACCAAAACCGTGCTGAAATGCGCGACTTGACCGACAGCCGTTCCGAGTTCTGCGCAGAGAGAATATGTTAATAAGGTTAGAGAAAAAAAAAAGGCATAATGATGAATGAAACAGCGCACCAAGATCAACAAGTACATCGGTGGCGTACTCCCAGGCGGGGGCAGAAGCAGTGATGTCCGTCGTAAAGATCATGGCAAATCCGTCAGGATTGGCACTGAAAGGATCGTATGCAGACTGATTGAGATTGAGACGGACCTCGACAGGCGTATTGAAGGTGTGAGGAGAGGGAGAGAGGTCAAAGGTGAGTGACATGGGAAGCACGTCAGGAGGGAGAACACTCCCTGACGGTGTACACGACTCCTTGGCGCTCACTGTAATGGACGAAGAGACTGCGTTGGTGGGAACCACAATGGAGATTGAGAATGTGGTGGGAGATTGAGCGCCGCTGGGGGTGGCCGCAAACGAAAACAGAGGAGGGTTGGTGCTGCACGATGGAACAAGTGAAGCTATCGCAGTCGTCTCTTGTGCGAGTACGTGTGTTGTCTGCGGGATAACTACAACGGTCGTCTCAGAAACAACGGTTGTCTCAGGAACAAAGAGAACGGTCGTTTCCGGGAGAGGAGCGGCTGTCGTCTCCATTGCACCCGCAGCAGCAGCTGTGGTCTCCGCTACTACTATTGTCGATGTAGTTTGCGCCACAGCTCCGCCCACACTGGTCATCACAGCCGCACTGGGACTGAACACAACGACAAAAGTTCCCATCTCCATTACTGAACCGGAAAGAACTCCAGCGACAAGGGTCAGGTCAGTCGCCATTTGCCAGACGGGTGCAACGGGATCGCTCGTGTACAGGAGCGCAAAATCAGCGGCGCTGGCGCTGGAAGGGTTGAACACGCCCGACGTAGCATTGAGTGTGATAGAGACGGTTACCGCCTCAAGCCAGGTGTATGGGGGTGATGGCTGGACAAGATAGAAGGGCGAGACGACTGAGGTGTCGGCGGGAAGAAGTGAGGCGGGGACAGCACATGTCTCCTTGGCAGACACTGTCTCAGTGTCGCTCTCGGGAAGTGCGTTGGGTGGCACCGAGACTCGAATAGAAAGTCCCTTGACAGTAGCGCCGCCGCTGACACCAACGGAGAAGGAGAAGATGTCGGGCAAGACGGAGCAGACGGCAGTGTCACACGCGGCACCGGTAAAGCCAGAGAGGCAGGTGCACTGGTGGCCATTAAGCTGATCAATGCAGCTACCGCCGTTGTGGCATGGCATCGAAAGACACTCGTCGACTTCGCTCGCACACGTCTCGCCAGTGTAGCCTGCGCTGCAGACACACACAAAGGTAGCGACATCGTCCACACAGGTGGCGCCATTCAGACAGGGCGACGAGGCACACTCGTCGATATTTACTTCACACAACTCCCCTGTAAAACCCTGGGCGCACACACACGCGTGTTGGCCAAGTCGATTGTCGCACGACGCGCCATTCAAGCACGGACTGCTCGCACACTCGTTGATATCCACCTCGCATTGGTCGCCAGTGAAGCCTGCGACACATGTACACGCAAACGCACCCACCACGCCATCATTTGAGCATGTGCCGTTGTTTTGACATGGAAACGACGCGCATTCGTCAATGTCCACGGCGCACGTGTCGCCTGTATACCCTTCAGAGCAATTACAGTGAAAATCACCTGCAACAAGTTGAGAACAGCCCGCACCATTTTGGCATGGCGACGACTGACACTCGTCAATGTCCGTCTCGCACAGCGGACCCTCAAAACCGACGGTGCACTGGCACTCAAAAGAGTTGACAAGATCGACACACACCCCGCCATTAAGACAAGAGACTGTCGCGCACTCGTCAATGTCCGTGTCACACAGGGCACCGGTGTAGCCGGCGGCACACACGCACGACACATTGGCCACGCCGTCCACGCACGAGGCACCATTCCGACATGGCAACGACGTACACTCGTCAACATTGACATCGCATACGAGCCCCGTAAACCCCCCGTTGCAGATACACGAGAAGGTAGCGTTGGTGCCTTCGACACACTGACCGTGCACGCAGGGCGACGAGGCACACTCGAGCACGTCCACCTCGCAACGGTCACCAGTGAATCCCACAGGACATGTACAGGTGAAGGAATTGACGCTGTGAGCGCAATCGCCACCTGCTTGGCATGGTGACGACGCACACTCGTCAACGTCCTCGTCGCACCGTACGCCTGTGTAGCCTGGTGCACAGGCGCATGTCCAGCCAACAACAGCCGAGTCAAAACAAGTTCCAGTGGTGGCACACGGCGACGATGCGCACTCGTCCGTGAGCGCCTCGCATGTGGCGCCAAATCGCCCAGTGGTGCACGTGCACGTAAAGCCATTGGGATTATCAGTGCAGTTTCCGCCTGACTGACACGGCGATGAGACACACTCGTCAATGTCAGTCTCGCACAGCACGCCCTCAAAGCCGGGCGAACAGCTGCACGTGTAGTTGTTGATGCCGTCGACGCAAACGCCATTGGGGGTGCACGGTGACGACGCGCACTCGTTTACATTCACCTCACACAGCACGCCAGTGTATCCAGCAATACAGACGCACTCAAACGAGTTAATGCCGTCCTGGCAAACACCGCCATTCTGGCACTGCGACGAGTTGGAACACTCGTTAATGTTAGCGGCACAGGTGGAGCCAGTGTAGCCCGCGACACAGTTACACGAGAAGACGCCTGCAGGCTCGTTGAGACACGCGCCGTTGTTCTCGCATGGTGACGAGAGGCACTCGTCAATGTCCACCGAACAGAGCGGGCCGGTGTAGCCGACGCTGCAAAGACACGCAAAGGCACCCGTGCCGTCAACACAGGTGCTGCCGTTGCGACAGGGCATCGAAGCACACTCGTCCAAGTCAATCTGGCACGCATCGCCGGTAAAGCCGCTAGTGCAAGTACAGGCAAACCCGTTGATGTTGTCAGTGCAAGTAGCGTTGTTGGCGCAAGGTGTTGAGGCGCACTTGTCGATGTTGGTCTCGCAAGTAGAGCCAGAGAAGCCACTCGCACAGGTGCAGGTGACGCCGTTGATATCGTCAACACATGTGCCATTGTTGGCACAGGGAGCTGAGGCACACTCGTCGATGTTGGTCTCGCAAGTAGAGCCAGAGAAGCCACTCGCACAGGTGCAGGTGACGCCGTTGATATCGTCAACACATGTGCCATTGTTAGCACAGGGATCTGAGGCACACTCGTCGATGTCAACGTCGCAAAGAGTGTCGGTAAATCCCGCAGTGCAGGAGCAAGTAAAGCCATTGATGGTATCGATGCAAGAAGCATTGTTGGCACATGGAGCTGAGGCGCATTCGTCGATGCTGACGTCGCAGTGAGGTCCAAACCAGCCGCTCGCACAAATACAGGTGAACCCATTGATGTTGTCGGTACACGTGGCATTGTTCGCACATGGCGCTGAGGCGCACTCATCGATGTTGGTCTCGCAAGTAGAGCCAGAGAAGCCACTTGCACAGGTACAGGTGACGCCATTGATGTCGTCGATACAAGTGGCATTGTTGGCACAGGGAGCTGAGGCACACTCGTCGATGTTGGTCTCGCAAGTAGAGCCAGAGAAGCCACTCGCACAGGTGCAGGTGACGCCGTTGATATCGTCAACACATGTGCCATTGTTAGCACAGGGATCTGAGGCACACTCGTCGATGTCAACGTCGCAAAGAGTGTCGGTAAATCCCGCAGTGCAGGAGCAAGTAAAGCCATTGATGGTATCGATGCAAGAAGCATTGTTGGCACATGGAGCTGAGGCGCATTCGTCGATGCTGACGTCGCAGTGAGGTCCAAACCAGCCGCTCGCACAAATACAGGTGAACCCATTGATGTC
>CALSCP010001890.1:104725-131598 GCA_943704425.1 Ministeria vibrans ATCC 50519
CCCCCCCCCCCCCCCCCCTTCTCTCTTGTTCCGCAGTACACATCGCCACCAACACGATTGGTCCACTTACAACAAACTCCTTTGCCAGTCGTTTGCACAGAGGAGAAGACTTCTGGAAGCGCACAACGGGCCGTTTACGCAGCGACAGACACACAGAGAGCAGTCCTTGCACTGTTCGCGACAGCGCACCGTGCGACCATTCATGCCGTCCCTGTGCCCCTTCGCCTGACGTCACAAAACAACAATGACTCACATGAATGACACAAAAGGTCATGAAAGCTCTTACCGGACGCGTGAAAGGCTGAGTCGCCTAGTGTGAAAATGTTGGCACTGACACAGTTGTAGTCGCAAAAGAACTCGTGCACTTCACGCACTACTTCTTGTTCGTCTGCCTCCGCCAGACGCTCGAGGTCGGTACGCTTCAGGGCGTTCGAGAAGTCTGAGACAAAGAAAAACCCCCCCCACAATACCACCAAGGTCACTTCCTCTCCCTTCCCACTCCCAACCCCCCTTACAGAGGAAATACTGTCCGTATTTCGGTGCCCGGAGCTCTTCAACGAGTGCATGGATGCTTGATTCCGTCGGGCGCAGAAAGCAGATTGCCTAAAGGGAGAGAGAGAGAGCGCGCGCGCGCGCGACACGCACAGAGTGAGAGATGCGCACTGACACCAAACACAGTGCACTCAATTGAGCAAACCTTCAGATGTGTCATTTTCTCTCGGTTGGGCGTGTCAATGCGCTCCACAAGGTACACTTCCTTCTGCAAAATCTCGCTTTGGGTGTACACCATGGAGATGACGCTTGTCTGAAGGCGATACAACACCAGAAAACGAAACCGACCAAAAAAAAAAAGAAGAAAAAAGAAAAAAACGGGGACAGTTTGAGGAAATGAGAGGAAATGGGATTGTGATTGGTACCGTCTCCTTGTCCATGAGAAGGACCTTCATCCCCTGCTTGTGCTGGTCGGCGATCATGCGGCCCACATAGTCGCGGAGTGCCTAGAATCAACGCATTTCGCATTTTGAGGTGAGAGTTCGCCATCGAGAAAAACATTAGCGGAGTGAAAGAGAGCGGAAAGAGAGCGAAAAGCGCCACAGCAACGGCCGCATCAGCGGAGGACGCCCAATACAAGCGGGCCAGGCAAGCCCAGCGGCCCCTCCCACGGCCGGACATGCCCGATTGGCCCATCACTGGTGAATTTCTCTTTTTTGGGGGGTTTCTCTTGCGTGGCACTTGAATGATACACGTCCACGCAAATGCGTACCTCGGATAAGTTCATACTGCGGTTGACTCAAAAGCGAGATAGTGAGAGAATGATAAAAAAAAATGTTTTATAAGTTTATTCAATTCAATCAAAATTTATTCAGTATGAAAAACGCAACACACTGCGGTGACACTGCGTTCAGCTTTAAGCTTTCATGTCACTGCAAAGATCACTGATTTACTGTCCATTGAGCTGCAAAGATCACTGATTCACTGTCCATTGAGCTGCAAAGATCACTGATTCACTGTCCATTGAGCTCACTTATTTCACTGCTCGCTGGCTTAGTCTGGCTATGTCCTTATTGTCCTGTCGTGGTGACACGTCTCATTGTTCCTTCTGAAACATTTAACTGAAACATACACTCAGATATAATATCGACATGCAGCACTAGAGGAGTGAGCGTATCTTGTTATTCTCGTTGAGACAGATCTAGCTTCTCATGAGTCATGACAGAACGTGAATAAACCTGTATAATAACTAATCGCTTTTTTACTTGATCTCTCTCTCTCTCTCTCCTTTCCACACCACACACACACACATCCACAAACAGTCAACTCAGATGCTCTACGTCGAGCTCTGGTTGGCTTCCTTGTCTTTGTACTGGTAGTAGAGCTCGCGCATGTCCGTCTGCGACACCTTCACCCATCCCGTCTCCTGCATATGGTACACTACACACACACACACACACACACACACACACACACACACACACATACTGTCAGTATCCCCAAGCACACGCGCACACAACTTCTATCTTTCCATCACGTACAGTTGACAACACCACCAGAGTAGGCGTCACGATGGCCTGCCGCCGCCACTGCTCGTCGACCCAAGTCGCAGGCCTCCTCGACCGACAGGTCGGGTCGGTACCCCGCATCCATAACACCGTATGCAAACATGGATCCGGACCCAACTGAGAACATGTCACCGCGCATTCGTGTGCCATCACTGTCAACATAGTACAATTCGGGTCCCTACACACCACGTACGCGATTCAATGACTCTCTCTGTTTCTCTCTCTCTCTCTCTCTCTCTCTCTCTCTCTCTCTCTCTCTCTCTCTCTCTCTCTCTCTCTCTCTCTCTCTCTCTCTCTCTCTCTCTCTCTCTCTCGTCTTCCTCTCTGTCTTACTCGCTTGTCCCAGCCGACAATCATTGTACCCATAGACAAGCCCATACCCTTGTAGCCGTACACCAAGTTAGAAAGCAACTTGGACGCCGCCGCAACGGAAATGCGCTCCTTGTTGCGCAGCTCGTAGATGCGACACTCTTTGGCGAGTGTTCTCTCCCAAAACTGACAGTCTGCTGCACCTCCTGCCATTGTGCCCAGCAGGTACGGGTTCATTTCAATCACCTACAAGGTGAGACAAGGCGACGGCGTCAGAGGGACAGCAACAGCGACGTGTGAAGGAAAACGCATTCACGAACCTTTTTCACCGTCTGACTTGCAATCCACGATCCCATCGTTGCGCGCGAGTCAACAGCAACAATAATGCCATGATCAAACTTGAACGCGAGTGTTGTCGTGCCGTGCGCCATGCGGATCTTCACATCTGCATCGCCATCTGTGTATGAGTCGAGAAACTCAGTGGGCTGCAAAAAAAAAAAAAAAAAAAAGTATCGAGAGAGTGAGGAGAGAGAGAGAGAGAGAAAGAGAGAAGAGAGACAGAAAGAGAGCGAAAGAGAGAGACGATGGCGTGCTGTTGGTGTTCGAGGAGGGCGGTGGCCAAGGCCATGCGCGTGAGGGAGGGCCCGTTAGATGGCAGAGAGGGGAGATGGGAAGAGGAGAGTTTGGTTTCACAAGTTTTTCGTGATTGTTCAACACAGAAAAAAGCTGAGAGAGAGAATTGAGAGGGACGGAGAGCCGACGGGGCGGAGAAAGACGGGTGGGGTGGTAGGGCATACGTTGACGACGGGAGGCACTGCAAAGGAGGCGGCGTCGTCGAGGACGGTTGCGTTCTTGGAAAACAGTCCCATCGACTCGGTGGCCGTCGTCGGGGGCCGCTGCAGCGCATTGAGCGGGCCGAATAATGAGCGCGACATGCTTTTAGAGGGTAAATTCGGTAAAAAGAATGAGTCAATATGAGTCAATTAGTCAAAGAAAAATTCAAAGTAGTCAAAGAACGATCACAATATCACTGACTTTTCCTTATAAATAATCAACTAAATTATTACTATATATAACTCCCTCTCGATGCTTCTGTAGCTTCGAGTGTGGTTCTGAGCTGTTTGTGTTGTCGCTTTTGTTTGTGAGTGATAATAAATTTTCCGATTCAAACAGAAAAAATTGTACCTCTTTGTACCTTTTGTTTCATCACTCTCAATACAAAAATGGTCGTCTCATTCATAATACGAAGAATCAAAACGAAAAAGTGGGATTAAACGTCATTTGAACTTTGTTCGCTGGACTGAAACGACGGCGGGGCAATCATGGCGCGCGTTGAGACGCCGTCCAGCGACTCGCCAGTCATGGAGCCGTACATGGTGCTGACATTGGCGTGGGAGCGAGCATCGTCGCTGCGCTGGTACGACTGGGCATCGCCATCTTCTGCATCCCACGGTAGCGCAGTCAGAGGAGCGGCCGACGCAGAGGCCTCCGCATGTGCCACAGCCTCGTTCATCGACATGGGCTTGTTACGACGTTTGCGTTCGCGCGTTGCATTACCCGCTTCCATATCATCCTCGGTGGTACAGAGGGGTGGGATATAAGACTCGCTCACCGGATCAAGTGTGCCCATCATCTCACTCACTCCGTCCTGTGTGAACTGCGAGACGGGCGGAAGCGCAAGTTGAATGCGACCATAAAGCCGCAGAATTGTCAGAGCAAGCTGAAAGAAGAAGACAAGAGTGTGTGAGTGAGTAGAGGGGGGGGGAGTGATAAAGAGATGTGTGTGCGTGCGTGTGTGAGCTACCGTGGTGAGAAACGCAAGGACAACAAGAACTGTCTGCACCGCATACTGACCCAACTTGAAACCAAGAAAGAAACACATTGCACCCTATATATACACAAGAGTTAGAGACACATGATATAACTCTAATATGAAACCTGATAGACCATCACACAGACAAAGACACAGTTGACGGCACTGCGAGTAAGACGGCCGTCAGGGGTACGCAGGGGTTGACGGGCCTGCTTGAGCAGAATGGTCTTCTCGACAAAGTACTGAACAAGAAAGTAGAGCACACCGGCAGGCACAATGAGCGGACAGGCAGTGCAAAAGACGAGGATTGCGCAGAAGATGGCACACATGGGTGCGTAGCGCTGGCCTGGGTCGCAAAGTGTATGTGTGTGAGTGAGTACATTAATATGTCGACTTTGTGGGTACCAAAGCGAGCAGTAAAGAACCGGCTTTCGCGTGCATCCTGCTTATCGCGAGGGGTCACGGCGCGACGAAGCTTGTACGTGCGCACAAGACCATCCAGGACGGGGAGGAGACGCAGGGCAGTGCCGACAAGGGCCGCAAAGAGGACAAAGTTGACAAAGATGGCTCCATTGTTAGGCAGGAACACACATTGGATGCGCGAGACGGCATTGTGTTGTGAATGGAAGATGACCTGCACAATCGCATCGGCCGACGTGAGCATCAGCGACGGAAGAATCTACGCATCATGATGAGTGTGAGAAACAAGAAGGAGGGGTGAGTGATCCCGTACGACTGTGGACAGAATGGCATAGGCAAATGACTTGCGGACAACACTGATTTCGCGTTGGGAGATGGTGGAATGTTTCTCCCAGTAGGCAGTGGTGTTGACGAGGACAGGCATGAGGATAGTAATCGTGTACAGGAGAATGGTCGGCTGAGGGAGAAAAAGTGACAAAGTTCAGAAGATGAGGAATTGTTGTGAGTTGAAAGGAGGAGAAGGTGACACGAATACTGCGTAAGGCAAAAAAAAAAGTGTGTGTGTGCGTGTGCGTGTCGTGTGTGAGTGGTTACAATGACTGTCGTGAGGAGGGCACTACGGTTGATGACATCACTGGTGTGGAAGGTCTGATTGTCAATCTGCTCAAGAGTCGACAGGACAGACATGGGAGTGGTCCAGAAGAGCAGGAGCGCTACAAAGCCAATGTTGACCAAGAGCGCACGCACGGTGCGTTCCCGCCGGGGAATTGCGATCACGTCCCATTGGATGTCGTTGGACTCGGGTGCGATCTTCATTTGCCACAGATTCACCTGAAAACAGATAGAAATGAATGAGTGCAATGAGAGGAGAGGTAGAACAGGAGTTGAAGTGAGAGGAAAGAGAAAACTTGGAATATCACAAAGAGCATACACATCATATATGCACAGAAAAGAAAATAGGTGTAAAGAGAGTGATATATAGACGCTGTTACAAGCGGGCAAACAGAGACGAGCATGCAGTGAGAGACAGACAGACACAGACACACACACACACACACACACACACACATGCACACATGCAAATTATAAGGGCCATCGACAGAAACCCGCGGCAGTACCTGAAGAGACGGGTTCTGAACAAGCTGATGCTTGTGGTAGTCGGTGAGACAGCGCAGGGTCGTGTCGCGTGTGCGGAACGTCACAAACGCAATTCCACTGTGCCGATTCATCGCCTAATCACGTTCACACAAGTACACACCCATCAGACGTTAATCATTTAACTACGTGTCCGTAACGACTCTATACCTTTTCCATCTGAGTACGCTTCAACTGGGTGAGTCTGTCCAGCTCTGCTCTCTCAGTCGCCAATGCGTCATAGGGAGGGCCGATGGGAAAGCATTTGCAGCAGCAGACGCCTGCGCGGTGCTGCTTCATGACTGTCGCGCTGCCACTTTGCATGCTCTCATACTCATATCTGATAAAAGTGGGCACGAGAAGGCAGGTTGAGGGAGTGAGTGAGTGATTAACAATGATAACAGTGTGATTGTTGATTGTGCACGAAAGGTACGTATTGTGCTCGTTTTGTAATAATATTATAATTATTGTTGTTTTGTACCTTTCGACCTGTCGCTGACATTTTAAAAGTTTCTTTTGCGTTTCAGTCAGTAGTGACACGTCAGGAGGAACTTCAACGACCAAAACCTAATTCAAAAAAATAATAACACTATGATCACCAAGGAATACTGTGTGTCTGTTGGACTTACTTCCAAATCGGAGTATGCTCGACGAAACAACTGGTGAATTGCCTTTGCACGATCATTATTGTCACCCATAGGAATGCCAAAGATCATCACGGTCCTAAGAGAAAACGCAGTGGAGGAGAGGGTGAGAGGGTTATTCGAGATGGGGTTGAAAATCAGGAGGGTTACATTGGACAAAAGGGGGTAGAGACATTATTGGGCACTAGTTTTTTTATCCTCTTATTATTCGTGTGAGGCTGTATACCTGCCCCGTGGCTTTGCAATCTCTCGTGTGCTGACTCTGCGAGCAAACCGATGCAGAAAGAAGATCGCGACGGCTGAGTTGACATACACCAAGACTGTGTGCGCCCACAATCGCCCAAACCTATCTCACACTGAAATCAATACAGGAGCTTCCTCCCTCCTCACTTCTCTCTCTCTTTTAAGCTGACTTTGAGCTGAGTGTATCAAGATTGGAAATGGTTGTTTGGCTGAACCCCACCAGTCCCATCCTACGTTGGGTAGTGACGCAATAAATGCTCAGTCGAACTTTCTCCATTCACTTACGTTCCCGACAGGTTGACAGGAAGAGCAACGACGAGCGAGAAGAAACAGACGACCACTACAATGGTCAGAAGCGTGCGGATCAAGTCCATAAAGTCGGCGGCATCGCGACCGCCCGCCTCCTGAACGTGCGCCGCGGTCGCTTGATACACCGGCCCCATCCACGAGAACCACGTCCCGGAGTAGCCGGGCAGCACCGACGTTCGCGATTCGTTTGGGTTGCTCAGTAGTGGCGAGGAGAGCGCGGAGTTCTGAGACGAAGCCCTAAAGTGAGTGAGACTCGCAAAGGTCAGTGGCAGAGCTCAAGACCAACGCAGAAAATTACCGATCGCGACTGTACGCACTGACAGACGTGTTCTTTCGCGCCACTAAGGGCTGTTCTTCGTGGTCAGCGTCGTCTTCTGCGTCATGTTGATGACCATAACGCTAAAGATACAGAGAAAGTCAGAAGAGAGGAAAAACGTCCAGTTTTCTCATTTTGACCTGATTGAGACAATAGAAAAAGAAGGCAAGAGCCCAAATGGGCACAAAGATCACAAGTGAGGTGGGAACTCCGCCGTGTGCCGACAGCGACGTCGTGATGTTGAGGTCGCATGGATTGTCGGGAACCGATGAATTGCCAAACATTGTCTCAAAGCAGAAGGGGCCACGCGTTCACACAACTCCGCTCTTCGTTTGTCCAATGTCCACAGATAAAGGTACCCTTGAAAGTAAGCAAAGCGAGAAAAATAATATTGTAAATTGTTTTTTCTTTTTTCTGCGGTCAAACTGAAACTGAACTCATAAACAAGTCATCCCAAAACCCCCAGACACGAAACTTTCCCAAATACACAAACGAAACACACATACAGGTCTGTCTGTCTGTCTGTCTGTCATACACTGATACACTAATATTCCACTCATCGGCGAAATGCGAATGAGTGAGTCATCGCAGTCTTACAGCCATTAATAATTGTGAATCAATTAATCAAAATAATTAATAATTATTATTAATTATTAGAGTTTCGGTCGAGTTTGCAAGGCGGTCTGGCTGTGTCTTTGCGTGGTGAGTGGTGACTGCATCATTAATAAATGGGTTGTATTCTTCTTCTTCTTCTAATTATTATTCACTCACTTCTTTCCTAGGGCTAGGGGATTGATCTTGGGAGATGAGCTTAACATGATTTTATTCCTATGATCAAGCAAACCCGACCACCATCAGTCCATCACAAGGATGGGAATTCGTCTTCGTCGGCGATGTCCCCGTGGAAGTGCGCCCCATGCTGGTATGGGCAACAAGGATAGCACCCGGCGGGAGCGCCGACGATCTGGCACCGATGCAAACTGAGTGCCGCACGGGCCGTCGCGGTGTCGACATGCATGAAGAGGCAGTTGTGCCAGTACGGACACTTGCCTGCAAAGAGAAACTTGTAGCATAGCCGTGGTATCTGCGCTTCTGGTTGGACTTGATTGTTTTCCTGCAGCCAGCGGGTAAACTTGGTTGGATACAGCTGGTTGGTGGGGATGACCAGCACGGGGTTGTCAGCGTGCTTGCTGCCCCAGTCGTACATGCGGACGACATCTTGAAGCACGCCGGCTGCAAGGAGCTGGTAGCCGGCTGGTGGCTGCAAGTCCTCCAAGTTGTGCACCCTGATGCAATCGCCATCAAGACAACCTGGGTTGAGTCGATCGAGCGACTCACTGTCGAACGCGGTCTGACACAGTCGGGATTGGGGCGGAATAAAGCTTCCGGGCACCTTGGACCATAGTGGAGTAAACTGCTGCTGTGCGTGGGGCGGTACCGGTGGATAGCCTTGAAAGTAAATATCGTCCATTTTTGGTCGACTAAAGAAGTTTTTGGCTGTTAAAAAAGCAAAAGAAAGGGGAAAGCCCCGAGGTGAAGCGTGCTCCAGAGATCCACAAGTCACAACTGGGTGAAGTGTCAAGTGACAGAAGTGTATTAAAGATGTCTCAATTCTGAACGCGAACAAAAGCGGAGCGTGTACGGAAAAATCAACAAAAAACCACAACAAAAAAAAAAAAACAAAACAAAAAAAAACAAAAACAAAAAAAAAACTTAAACCCAGATACTATGCTAACCAGCAGTCTCAGCTCACTCATACTGCATAGAACCCAAAAATGGCAACAAAAAAAACAGCAACTTACTTTTGTGAAAGATGAATAAAAGTGTGAAAGAAAGTGATAATAAATTGCAATAATAATAAAATTAATAGTATTATTATTATTATTATTATTATTATTATTATTATTATTATTATTAGGCGGTCTGACTGTGTCTTCGCGTGGTGACTGTATCATTATTAAATGGGTTGTATTCTTCTTCTTCTTATTATTATTATTATTATTATTATTATTATTATTATTGCATGATCTAACCTTAAAACCCTCCGGGATCCAAGGGGTTAAATCATACAATAGTGCCGCGTAAACGAGTGGAGAGTGGTTTATTCGTTGAGTTGAACGATCGAAAATAATTAGGCCTTTAGAATAATCGCTTGCGAGCGGCTTTTGAAAAGGAGTCTCGTCATAATAAACGTTTTCGTGTGCGCATGAGCATCTCCATGGGCATTTGTCAACGTAATACGAATAAGACGACAAATGGGGAAATTGCAAGACTGCTAAGGAATTCTCTTCTATCCTATTTCAATTTCTCTTATTAATTTTTATAATGTCATAGTAAGATGTACTTAAAAATTCCGCAGTAAACACACACAAAAATCATAATAATAATAATACAAAATTATTAAACGTCATCGTCGTTCACCCACTGGTGCGCATCCGACATGGAATTGTCCAGAGATGACTCGTTATACGAGTCAAAGGCACCCGCAGCGTTCTGACGCGGACGAGGACTGGTCACGGTCGTCGCCGATGGGATGGTCGACATGACCTGCTCGAGGCGGCGGAACGAGTTGGGCGACAGCACCATCTTGCCAGCGTGCAGGTGCATCACTTGGTCACGCGTGAAGACGGCCTCTTCTTTCACACTGTCCGCATCGCTCGTGTCTTCCTCATCATCAATCTCAATCTGCGTCTCGCGTAACCCGTCGGCGTCATCTCCGTCAAGCAGCGAGGGCTGCTCAAACTCACTGAGACGGCCGTCCACAATGGAATCGTCCACGACGTCAAGTGGCGTCAGTCCCACGTGTGTCATTGTCGTCTCATTGTGTTCCACGACAGTGCGTCGTCGTCGTCGCTCGCCATCCGACCGACCAACACTCCCGCTGCTCTCTCGCACACTGCTTCCTTCACTTCTACCACCACCATTGTTGCCATTGTTGCCGCCCCCTTCACTTCCAACGGGTCCCTCTTCCAACACCATCTCGTGCGTGTATCCTTCACTGAACGGTCGCACTCGCTGCGGTGAAGGTGCCGAGTCCAGCGTGCGTCGTCGACGTGCCTGGGCGTGCGACGACGGTGACGGCACACTCGTGCGTGCACTAGGACCCTCCAGTGAGCGACGCATGGCTTCGTGACGCTCCTCCTCCTCGGCAGGATCGAAAGAGTCCGCAATCGTCATGGTGGAGCCGAGTCGCGGCATGAAGTGGCGCATGCGGATGGCCTCGCGTGGGAGTACATCAAGCGAACTCGACGAGCCACTGCGACCACCGACAGACTGTGTGTTTCCAGCGCCAACGGTACGACGAGACGGCACTACCTCGGGCGACTCCTGGTGCTCCTTCAACATGCTCACGACGCACTCAGTCGAAAGACCCGCCTGCACCGCCTCCTCAACAGCATCGTCAGAGAAGACGCGACTCACCGAACGCACCGCTGCACGAGGAACACTACTGCGCGGCGACGCAGTACTTGGCGTCGACGTCCTCTCGTGCACCAGCGGAGACGACACCCGCCCCACCGCCCCACCATGCCGCGCGTTTGTAGTTCCCGCTCGAGGATTTCCGCCGCGCGCAGGCGAGACCATGCCCTGACGTGTAATCGCACCCGCGCCAGCCCCTGCACCCGCACCACCAGTGCCATTGGACGAGCCCGATGAGGCAGCTGCGGGCTGCGCGCGTCGTAGACACGCACACTTGCGACGCAGGTTGGGGAAACGTGTGTCGAGTTCCTTGCCAAGTACCTTACGCACTCGGGCGGGCAGACAGTAGGCGTAGAAGAGGGTAAAGGTCTGCGCAACATGACTGAAGACAAAAATGTACGAAAAGATGGGGTGCGAGCCAAAAAGCACAAAAATTCCGCAGAGCCAGGTGAGACCCAGCAGGACTGCAAGCGACGTGGTCACACGAATAGTGTACCACTCCAGCTCGAGTTCTTCGCGTCGCTCCTGCTGCACCTGTCGCTGCTTCTCCAGTTGCTCCTCACGCATTGCCCGCACTCGGTCGGTAATGTCTGTTTGAGTGGCGGGCAAGTCGAGCGTAGGCGGCAACGACGACTGCTCATTGACAAGCTCGCGAATCACGCGAAGTTCGTCTTCCGAGTCAATGGTGGTAATGCTCAAGTCACGCACAACGGACGACACAGCCGTGTCATTGGACGACTTCCATGCCGTCTTTTGCATCGCATTGTCCGAGTCATGCCAGCTCCCCACGACGGTACGCTCGGTCAGTGCCGGTGCAAGTGCGGTGGGGCTGGCCACTTGTGGCAGCAGCGAACGACTCGCCGTCGGACTGTTCAGCGACTCGAGCGAGTCGGAAAAAATCGACAGGTCGTGACTGAGTGGACGGCCAAGCGCGGGTGACGACGTAGTGCGTGTCTGCGCGAGCCGACGCACCTCAGGCGAACCCAAACGTGACAAGGGCATGTAGGAGGTGGCGTCAGGATGGCGCGAGGCAGAACGCGTCAACAGCATGCTGCTACGACTGCGACTGGCCGCCACACGACCGCCACGCACAGGCTCGGGCGAGCCAGGTTGACTGAACACGTCCGACAGAACCACCGTGTCTGAGTCGCTTCCACCGCCTTCGCCCATAGGGGACATTTCCATGATTTCATCGGGACGATTGGACGATGTCGTGCTGCGCCGTGTTTGTGTGGTGCGGCGCGCGGGCCGTTGCGCCTCGCCCGTCAAGACGCGCGTCGTGCGACGTGCGCGCTTGACTATCTTGCGCGCCTCGTAGAAGATGTACGTGTTGATGAGGACCACACAAAAGGCGGGCGCAAGGAGCGCACCCGAGATGGCAGCGGTGGTCGGCAGGAAGCAGAAAGAGTCGGACGACATAACGTGCCCATAAGCACTGAGAGGCGAGCCACCATTAGCTATAACCACAGCAATAATGTAAACGATGACAATGACAAAGGGCGCCGCCACCACTGTGACAATGAGTCGCGTGTCGTGTCCTTCGTACGATGGACTCGGCTGAATCTTCACAAAGCAATAGTAGGCCTTGTAGCCGTGCAGTGCCAGCATAGAAAACTGCCCAAGCACCACCACATGCATGAGCAAACCAAGCGTAAAGCACTCGGGGACGTCGATGCCGCTGGAGACGAGTGCGTCCACGATGAAGAACACATCGGTCAGCAGAATGGTGAAGACAATGCCAAGCACATAGGAGATGTTCTGGTTCTGGCGGCTTCGAAGGACGGGCACGAATAGATAGAGAAGCAGGGTACAGGCGGCGAGCAGCAGACTGAGGCTGGTCGACACATAGGAGAAGGCGGTGAGAGCAGCCGAGGCGGGCGCATCGCCACGCGCGTCAAGAAGCACGGCAAAGTTGGTGACGTGCGAGCAGGCGCACTGAACGGTCGTTGGTGACAGGCGTGCGACCAGTGTGCACCCGTCGTTGGTCCAGCTCTGCAGCGTAAAGTTCCACGAGACACAGTGCAAGGGAGAGGACGCGTCGTCAAGGTCAGATGCAAACGAAGGGATGCTCTCGGTGAGTGTCACGTTGTAGGTGAGCCACTGGCCGTCGGGAAACTGATGGACAGCATTGCCCGCTCCAGCACTGACCACGCGCGACACAATGGAGGAGGTGTCAGCTGAGAAGGCGGTCGCCGTTGACGAGGCGTCCACGTCCGTCTCGCCGATGGTCGCGAGTGTGGCTGTGCTGGCGAACACATCGCTGGAGCGCAGGGCATAAAAGTACACGGTGGTGCAGTCGACACCGGTAAGCGTGCCGCCACTAATGATCTGAAGGGTTTCGTCAAAAGAGTCGGGCAGGGCAAACGAGACGCCCAAGATAGGGTCGGCAAAGGAAGTAGTGTCGCGCGCAGCAAGGTCAGCAATGGGACCGCGTCGGACATGAACGCTCCAGTTGTCCTCGGTGTACGACTCGATGTGTGCACCACCAAAGGGGGGACAGGCAAAGCCGTACTCGGACGATTCAGTATCGTTGGGCTGGGCCACCAGCGACTTGGCCAGCAGCTCAATGGTCTCGCCAAACGGATGTTCGTTTGCGGTGGTCGACGTTGGACTGGACAGTTTGCTCTTAGCTGCAGTGGCCACACGCAAAGAGAGAGCGGGCGCCAGCATGTTGTTAACGGCCGCAACCACATTGCGCTTGGCGAGAACGGGAAAGAGCGCGCCGCCCGACGAGACGGACAGATTAGCAAAGGCTTCGACAGACTCAAAGGCAAGGGTAATGTCAGTCGCGACTATGACATCGGTGGCGCCCGTGGCCAGTGTCAAGTCAGTTGTGAGCTGCACAACCTGTGTAGGACCAACAGTGACGGAGCGCGCGAGCACATTGTTGGTCGATTCAAGCACAAACTGAATGGTTTCCGTGATGCACAGACCCGGCGGGCGATTGCCTGTGATCACGTTGCTGTCATTGACAAACGATGTCCACGCCAGATTCTGCAGAGGGTAGCACAACATTGGGTTGTGCGTAATAGACATGTCACCCGACTCGATCGCCGTCAGGTTGAGCATGTCACGCAGCGTCCGCAGTTGGCCATTGTAGCCAATAAACATGGAGAGGAGAGTCGGCTCGGGCACGCCTTCCCATTCCCCTTCTCCCCCTCCTCCTCCTCCTCCTTCTCCTTCTCCTCCTTCTCCTCCTTCTCCTCCTTCTCCTCCTTCTTCCCCTTCATCGTCAAACGAGAAACCCAACTCGCCAGGCAGAGTCGTGTTTAGGTAGCGCTCGCGACCGCGAATGACCCGAAGTGCCGGCAAGAAGATGGAGGTGAGTGCCTCACAGTGAGCAACGGCAAGATAGCCTTCGATGGACTGGAGGCGGGGCAAACCAAACGCGTCGGTGCTGTTGGGCTGCCAGTAGGGCAGGAGTGTCAGGTGGAGACTTCCGTTGAGGTGGACCAACTGCGGCACATGCAACGAGACAAATTGCTCGAGTTCCGACAGACGAAGATCACCCTTGAATGACGTAAGCTGCGGTAGTGAGACATTGGTCAGACTTTCGGCTGATACTGCCGCAAAATGGCCAGTGATGTGGGTGAGGGCAGGCGCTGCAAACTGTGTGAGCTGAGGGACGTAGTTGAGGGCAATGGACGCATTGGTAAAAAGTGAGAGGGTCGCTTGTGCGTCCGAATCGGACGGAGGGGTTGCAGCGGTGACGGTAGTGAGCAAAGGAATGTTCAGTGATGAAAGAGACTCGAGTTCGTTGAAGATGAGACGGTCCACCGAGACGAGTTGGGGGAGACTGAGCTCGGAGAGAGATCTGATAGACTCGAGACGGACTGTGCCAAGTGAGAGGCACTGCGTGAGACTGAGAGACGCCAGTTGAGGGCTTGCGCGGATTTCAAAGCTTGTGGCGTGTACGAGGGCACTGAGGTCGACGGTTACAAGTGCACCGTTCTCAAAGAGCGAGACGGGGCCAACAGAGGTGAGAGACGGCAGAAGAAGTGCCGTAACACTGGTCGTTTGGGTGATGGTAAGTGAGAGAGTCGACGAGAGTGCTGGCAGAGAGATGGATGGAAGGGAGGAGAGTGCGGAGATGGCAAGGTGTCCGTCGATGGTGTGAAGACGCGGGAAGGAGAGGGTGACGAGGCTGTCGAAGGAGGTGAGCGACAGACTCGTGATGTGCTCCAGGTGTGCGCCTGTGAAGGCCGTAAGGGACCCGCTGCCTTGCTGATGCAGCTGAATGTTGCCTGTGACGTTGACAAGGGTGCCCAGATCAAAGGTGTCGAGAGTCATGAGCGACATGAGTAAGATGTCGTAGACGGATACAAGAGGCGCCAGACTCAGTGTGTGGAGGGCAACAGTGGACGCAATGGCCAGTTGGTTTGGAATGGTGTTCAGCGAAGGAAACCATGCGGTAAAGGAAAGATTAGTAATAGAGGGCGCGCCGCTAATGGAGATACTGGGGCAAAAGGAGAGGCGCGGGAAAGAGGCGCCTTGGATTAGGGCCATCTGGGAGATGGACAGGCTCATGCCGATGGTCTCGAGCGAGCTCCAGTTGCCCAGGGATGTTGTGAGTGTGTCGAGGGAATTGAGTTGCACTACAGAGCCAACGGACGTAAGATTGCCGAGTTGGAGAGACGTGAGCAGCGGGAGGTTGGACAGGGTGAGTGTGTCGTCAACGAGGTAGAGTCGTGGGAAGTTGATGAAACTGAGTGCAGCATTGTGTTGAACAGTGAGATAGCGAACAGAGAAAAGTGTTGCAAAATCAACGGTGTGAAGCGCCTCGTTGCGCTCGACAAGAAGTATGCTGCCGAGTGCGGTCAGTTGGGGCACCGAAATCCACTCGAGTGTGCTATGATCAACAATCTCGACGAGCGCATTGACACTGACGAGAGACGGTAGGGCCACGGAGAGGAGTTCCGTGTTACCACTGAAGTGGATGGAGTCAACATGCGCGAGCGCCGAGAGCGCGTCGAGGGACACGGCCGTTGTGTTGCGGATGGTGAGTGACTGAGAAGACAAAATAATTGATGACGAAAGAAAAAGTTTGAAATGTGCAAACGAGCCAGTGAGTGGAGGAGGGAGGAAACAGGCAAACGGATAGCATGGTAAGGCGTGTATGTCGCAGAATAGACGGATCGAACGCAGCCGTGGCGAAGAGCAGCCCGAATAGCGGTGACTGACTGCGTCGCACTTGTGCAACCCCAACAAAATGTTTTTTTTTTCAAACGATGTGGCACCCGACAAAGGCGCAAAACGGGCAACACGGCAACATGGGGGGTAGGCTTGGTAAAACGGGGATGGCAGATGCACGCGAGAGCGCTGCGGAAGAGCAGTGTGTGTTGAATGGGGACAGAGAAGCGACCGGCGAAAAAACAGCCACGTCAAAGAAGAGCCATAGAGGCACACGGGAGCGACAAAACACGGTGGGCGTGGATGCATGGTACTTGAACATGACAAACAGCCATGGTGGGGCACAAGGGGCGCAACAAGAAGGACAAAATCCAAACAAAAAAACCTTATCGCTTTTTTTTTTTCCGTTTGTCTCTCTCTCTCTCTCTCGTGTGGTTGTTTCTTACCCCAGCAATGGATGTGACGCCCGCAAGCAGAGTGAGGTTGGCTGTGGGCCCAATGGCGTCGACGGAGCCGGCGATGGCGGCGCAGGGGGCGAAGAAGGAGTTGGGGTCGACGCCGAGAGTTCCACCAAAGCAATCTGGTGGATGGTGCAAAAAAACAAGCGAGCGTGAGAGGGAGGAGAGACAGGCGAGGCGGGAGGGGGCAGCTAGGAGGGTTGTCTACCAGATGTGGCCAGTGTGACGAGCGTCAGTCCGCAAACGAGGGTGCTGATGAGCATCGCGAGGAGAAGAATGAAAGTTCACCGCACGAGCCAAAAGGGGAAAGTGACGCAGGCGGGCCAGCAACCGTGTGAGCTGCCACAGGGTAGTGTCCGCTAGGAATGGGAGTGCAGTCTTGCAGAGAGTGTGTAGGAACAAAAAATAAAGATTTAGAAAGAGAGACTGAGAGTCGAGAGAGTCGCGTGATATTTGGGAAGAATGGCTCGTGAGTCGTCTGTGAAGTCTCAAAAATGTCCAAGTTTGTCTTGACTCAAAATCCTTGTCAAGAAGAACGAAAGAAAGAAGTAGCAACACGAACTAACAGACAAGGGTAAATTGCATCATTCATACGCAACGCTTTTGAGTTTTGCGGTGGCGCGGTCGGCCATAGAAAGAAGAAAGTTTAGAGCGATTGGGAGTTGATATTGAATATGATTAAATATTAATAATTTTTCTTTCATTCATTATGGCCTTGGGAGAGAGCGATGTGACGGCTGAGATGAAAGCCAAGTGGGATAAGTATGGGGGATTGACGGACGAGGAGACCAAAGCGCGGATAGAAAAGCTTTTGGCGGAGAGTGACGATCCCGAGAGTCGCAAGGTGTCACTGCCACAGACGGACTGTGTACGTGTGGGCGATGAGGCGCCTGATGCAGAGGCGCCTCTGTTCTTTCTGGGCGGCGACAGTGGCGAGGAAGAGCGATCGTTGAGTATGGGCGCACTTCTCGATGACATTCACGCTCAAGGCAAAGTGGCTCTTCTGAACTTTGGATCGGTAGGCACAGTGTATGTATGTGTGTGTGTGTGTGTGTGTGTGACTGTGTGTGGTATGTCATATGTATGCATGTGTGGTGGTGGTGTAAAGAGGAGTGTAAAAGATGAGTCTAAATAATCAACAATAATAATAATAATAATAATAATACTTTTTGACCATCCACCACTTGTCTTAGTACACATGACCACCGTACCGGGCAAAGTTGGGGGACGTTGAGAAAACGGCCGCAGCGTTTGCCTCAAGCGTGTGCCTCATTCACATTTACATCATTGAGGCACACCCGTCCGACGGATGGAATCTTCCGGACAACACAGACTCGGGCGTGTGCTTTAGGCAGCCTAAAACTCTTAAACAGAGACTTAAGTAGGGTTCTATTCAAAATCCATCATTTTTTCTGTCCATCTATTCAAAATCCCCCATCTATTCAAAATCCCCCCATCTATTCAACTTAAGTACATAATATAAAAATGTATTTGTTGGGGGATACTAACTATTGACTATGGCATGTTGGGCTGTGTGTCTCTGTGTGCAGTGTGGCACAGCAGTTTGTGCGGGCGAATAGAGTGACGTCGCGCGTGCTTGTCGATGACATGTCTAATCGTGTTGAAAACGCCTTTGAAGCGCGTCCCGAACGACTGTATGTCCTTCGCAATCGGACCATTCTCTACCGTTCTGGTGTTGGGTAATTTTTGATAAATTAGAAGAGTCGTTTAAAAAATCATACTCTTTACATGTTGTTTTTTTTAGACCTTATCAGTATTCTGTTCCAAAATTGTGCGAATTTCTTGACACACTATAATTTCGTTGCTAATAATTTATTATTATTATTATTATCAACTCTCGACCTTTTTCTCCGAGGATTCGATTGCTCCAAAGTTCACTTTTGATTGGAATGAGCAGATTTGATGATGAATAAAGAAAAAAAGAAGATGATAATAATAATAAAAATAATAATAATACTATAAAAATGATTTGAGAGAGACACTTGAATAAGTGAGAGTTGATTGCATTGTATAACTGCTCTAGAGCTGGAGTTTGTTAGGCGTGGCAAAGTGTTCGCCAGCAAAGACGGCGTCAGCGCCCAGCTCAGCCTCAATGCGAAGAAGCTGGTTGTACTTGGCAAGTCGTTCGCTGCGACACGGAGCGCCCGTCTTGATCTCACCAGTGCCCAAACTGAAGGGAAAGGACGAGGTGACAAAGCGAGTGAGTAGCGCGTGTAACTAAAAAATGAACTCTTACCCGACAACCAAATCCGCAATAAAGGTGTCTTCAGTCTCGCCACTGCGGTGGCTCACCATGACCCCCCAGCCGGCTTCCATGCTCATCACTGCCGCAGCAATGCTCTCGCTCAGTGTTCCAATCTGGTTCACTTTCAGAAGAAGACAGTTGCACGCCTGTCAAATCGAATTCAAAAAGATACAACAGCATTAGTATACATCGCGTCCAAAAGCCGTCCCAATCTGTCCCAAATCCGTCTCAATCCGTCTTAATCTATCTCAGTCACTCTTGTTCGCTCACACGTGACATACCTTCTCTTCAACAGCGCGCTTAATACGCACAGGGTTGGTCACAGTGAGGTCGTCACCCACAACCTGCGTGTTGGCGGTCGCAGTGAAAGCACTCCATGCGGCCCAGTCGTCCTGGTCAAACACATCCTCCATCGACACAATCGGATAGTCCTGCACACAGAACCAACAGTCAATGTAAGCAACTCAATCACTCTGACACACGCACTCCCACTCACATTCACTATCATTGTCACTCACACTCCCATGTCAATCTCTGTACCTTCATAAATGACTTGTAGAGATCGCCCAATTGCTCACCCGTGAGCCATTTCGACGGATCACTCTCTGCATTCTTAAAGTCCAAGTCGTACTTCTTTGCGTCCTCCTTGTAAAACTCGCTTGCAGCAACATCCATCGCAATCTAACAAGACACAGTAATAAAGTAAAATGAGTCAGAAAAGTCATAATATAATTATAACAACAGTCAATGTAAGCAACTCAATCACACTGACACACGCACTCCCACTCACATCCACTATCATTGTCACTCACACCATAATAGTAATAAAGTAAAGTGAGTCAGAAAAGTCAGTGACTCACATACACACACACTCCCACATACTCATAAACTCAAACACACACAAACACACACTGAAATTTAACTACACACCTTGATCTTGCCCGCATAGCCGGCCTTGTCAATGGCCGCCATGAGAAGCTCAAGGCCCTCTCGGTTGTCCTGAATGTTGGGTGCAAATCCACCCTCGTCGCCCACATTCGTCGCATCCTGCCCATACTTGCTTTTGATCACCGCCTTCAACGTCTGGTACGTCTCTGCGCCCATCTTCATTGCTTCTGCGAAAGTCTTGGCGCCTGTAGGCACCAGCATAAATTCCTGCATGGCCAACTTGTTGCCGGCGTGGCTGCCGCCGTTGATCACATTCAGGCATGGCACAGGAAGCACGACCTTCTTGCGTCCAGCCAAGTCCGCAATGTGTCGGTACAGCGGCACACCCTTCTCTGCTGCACCCGCCTGTGTCACACACATTTAGTGCACACACACACAACACACACAAATTGGTATTCTACTTTCTCGCTTACTCGGCAAACAGCCAGGGAAACGCCCAAAATTGCATTGGCACCCAGATTGCTCTTGTTGTCCGTGCCATCCAGCTTCAGCAGAAAGTCGTCCACTTGTTTTTGCTGGCGGGAGAGAAAAAAATATTCATCAGCTCATCCAAACTCATCCAATTCCGCAGTGCGAGTGTAAAACAAGATCAACCGACCACACCCCCAGAACCACACTGTACTACTGTACCACTGATGACAGCATTGAACGCCAAACAACAACGGAAAAGGGAGAAAATACCATTTTTCGGGATGTGCGATGAAAATGAAAATGGTATGACACCAAAAAACAAGAAAAGCTCAAAACGTGGCGAAATGCTTATACAAGCTTCGCAAGAGGCCAGATCAGACACTACTAATACGTGGCAGCTCAACGGTGGGAACGTAGACGGCACAGAAGGAGAGAGGGGAACGAAAAAACAAAAGGGAGGCGATCTGCGTGATTCACATTCACGTCACACGTCTGAGTGTTTCAACGAGAGAGAGAGAGAGAGAGAGAGAGAGCAGGACAGGCAAACAACGAAAGGAGCACACACGGGGAGAAGAGAGGAAGGGTCTGGGCAGGGTGTGGGTGTGGGGCTTGGCGTGTACCTCGACAGCAGACAGGCTGGCGGCGAGGAGGGCGGGCGCGATGGTCTCGTTGACGTTGCGCACCGCCTGCTCAACGCCCTTGCCGAGCCACTTGGACTTGTCCTTGTCCCGGAGCTCCAGGGCCTCGTGCACGCCTGTCGACGCGCCCGACGGCACGGCTGCACGGAAGCAGCCCTTGGAAGTGGTCACCTCCACTTCGATGGTGGGGTTGCCGCGCGAGTCGTAGATTTGGCGCGCCTGGATCTTCTGCATTGTGTGGTGGGGAGGGGGTGGGGGTCGTTGGGTGGTGAGAGAGAGCGATTGTTGTCGAAACGAACTGATTAATATTTAATCATGATAATTATTTTATTTATTGGAAATTTGGAACGATTGTGGTGCTCTTACTCGGTATCAGTATTCTGTAACAGCCAACGGCGCTAACCGCCCGTAAACAAGAGGTACAATTGGCCATCATTGATATTACTCATCGCGCCAGACGGCCACTCCAGAGTGGCGCAAGACAAATAATCAATCCGAAATCGTCAATTCGGAATATTATTCGTCACAATTGTTCAATGAATATCTCCGACGCCGTCTCACTCTCACTGAGCGAACGTCGCGTGCTCCTGGTGGCATTGACGGGTCCATCGATTGATGTTGATTCGGTTGTGCACGATGCGCGCGTGGCCGACGCCATTGGCGCTACAAATTCCATCTTGCTGCGTCTGGAGCACGGAACAGCCGGAGCAGCGCAATTTGGGCAGGTCTACCCCGTTGTGTTTGTTCCCTGTGTCTTTGTCATCGCCCCTGGTGGACGCCTTGAGCGCTCGGTGGCCGCTGTGCGTTCGGACGCCGCTGTAACTGTCGTCGTAAGTGCTGAACTTGGCTCTTCGCACTCTCAGCCCCTCTCTCTCTCTCTCTCTCTCTCTCTCTCTCTCTCTCTCTCTCTCTCTCTCTCTCTCTCTCTCTCTCTCTCTCTCTCTCTCTCTCTCTCTCTCTCTCTCTCTCTCTCTCTCTTTCTCATCTGTCTGTCTCTCCCTGTGTGTGTATGTGCGTGTAGGATCGATGGCAGAACCAATTAAGAGTGTATCGCAGAATGGGCCTTCTCGCGCCAAAGACTGCATAACAATAAAAGGAGAAAATCATTGTATATTACTGCGCAATAGGGAAATTGAAATAGGAGGCGGTTAAATGGATAGATTCTCTGGAGCAGCGCGATAGGAACGGTCACGCAGCTTCACCACAAGACTCTTAGACTGTTGGACAACGACCTAAGTAAAAGAAAGAGACAAAGAGTGTGAGAATACGTGTCAGCTGGTTGGTTCCCCATCACTACAACGACACACACACATACACTGTCTCCCTGTCTCTTTTCTTCTTTTTTTTTTTCGGGATTACCTGCATTGGAACAGGGGCAACGTGGAGTGCATAGAGCTCATAGCAGGACACGAGCCCCGGACGTGCGCCGGGAAAGAGACGGCGCACAAGCTGCTCATAGAAGTTGGACTGATACATGAGATCCGCAGAGGGAAGAGGCAACTCGACGGCAAGCCCACCGTGGTCCTGGTCCTCAAACCAAAGGTTGTACGAGTACTGGAAACGGGAAGGGGAGATGAGAGAGAGAGAGATAGAGAGAGAGAGAGAGAGAGAGAGGAAGCGAAGATAATCCACAAAACACACTGTGACTGCCACATGCACTCATCGCACACACAAAATTATATATACATACCTGAAACTCGCCAGCGCGCATAATCATGCTAGAATAGCCCTGCGCGAGTCTCGCGTGTGCATGGTAGACCATCTCCCACACGCGCTTCTTGAGTGCAGCGGCACTCGCCACTCGCTCAGATTGCTTCTGATCGCCGCTCGACAGTGACTCGATTTGCGGTGCGACAACCTACAAAACATTTTAATATATTAACAATGCGCGGTGGTGTCTTGTTGGGTCTGACCTGATCTCTTGCGCGATCAACGTAAATGAAATGGACCAAACCAGGAAATTGGTTAAGAAAAGCCAACATTGTCACATTAGTCTGTCCTTTGACCAGCAGAAACGCAATGTGGTCGCGAAGCGAAATCTAACCATGATAGTAAGATAATAAAATTACATATATTATTAGTATACACACTAAGAACACTAAGCACAAACACACACTAAGCACACTAAACACACACACAAAGCACACTTTCTCTCTCTCTTGCTGTCACTTAGTCTCTTTATCCCTCTTTTCTCACTCTCTCATATGACACCATGGACTCTCATTCATCTACCCTCACATGAAATCGCCGTTCCCTTTCCTTACTTGCATCAAGTGCTGCATTTCCGCCATTGCCTGCTTCTCCTCCTCACTCGCTCTTCGTCGGTCGCTAATCACCACAAACGTGGTTGATTCCGCCACTTCCATAAAATATATGTGGTATGGCAATGGCTTTCCGTTGGTCTCGCTGCGCAGAAACAGAACCTAAACAGCCCATTGTTCCAGAATGTGCATTGTGGGTGTTAAGAGTTTTATCATTCGAGTTTCTTGTGTGGTTGAGCGTACCTCACAAAGCGGTTCGCTCAAAGGTGACGGTTCAACCGCAGTGCGTTCACGCACTTTCCCTTTGCCCGACACACTCTCTTTGGGCGTTTTTTTCTTTTTCTCTGCCCGTACTCTATCAGTAAAAAACAGCCACAAATAATAAACTCCTCACAATAATAATAATAATAATAATAATACAACTACAATATTGCCTTCTTCTTACGATTGTTCTTGCATCATTCTCACGTGTAACGGAGAAATGGGCGAAGGAGTCGCAAACACAGGATTGAGTGGATCATCTCTATGGAAAAGTCAGAATCATTAATATTTCCAATCAGACACAATCATTCACTCTTAATTTGACAAAGGATGCATTCACTCAGTCAGTCACAATCACTCACTCACAATAATACTCACAATCAGACACACGCCTTACTCTTCGTCATGTTCTCTATGCTCTTCCGCTGTCCCTTCACTCTCCCTCTCCCCACTTCCCTCTCCCTCTTCCTCCTCCGGTCCATTTTCGTCTCCCTCTCCCTCCTCCGGTCCATTTTCGTCTCCCTCTCCCTCCTCTGGTCCTTCCTTCTCCTCTTCCTCTCCCGTTGTGTCTATGACTGAGTTGCGTCCTCCTTCCTCAAACCGCTCCTGAGCCATCACAAAATGCTCCTTCTCCCCTAAGTTACAAAAAGTACACACAATCAATCAACAAAAATAAACACAGTAAATCAATCAATCAATCAATCAATGTCGTTACCACTCCCAGTGCTTCCCGTCGACGCTCTCCTCCTAAAAAAAACCACACACACACACACATTCAATCAATCATCCTCTCTCTATCACTTTGTATCTCTCTCCCTCTTTTCTTTCTCTGTATCACTTTGTTTCTTTCTCTCTCTCTATCACTTTGTATCCCTCTCCCCCTTCTCTTTCTCTCTATCACTTTGTATCTCTCTCCCTCCTTTCTCTCTCTCTCTCTCTCTCTCTCTCTCTCTCTCTCTCTCTCTCTCTCTCTCTAGCTCTCTCTCTCTCTCTCTCTCTCTCTCTCTCTCTCTCTCTCTCTCTCTCTCTCTCTCTCTCTCTCTCTCTCTCTCTCTCTCTTTCTATTTCTCTCTCTCTCGTTTTTTCGTTGTTTAGGCTGCCATGTATGCTGCTGCTGAAATGGCCCCTCCCCAGAGCGACGAGGCGCCGGCGGGTGACGAGGCAGACGCAAACGCAGACACAGCAAGGGACGATCAGCAGCCCAGTGAACCCTCATCGTCGGCTTCCTCCTCCTCTCGAGATGTCCGCGAAGAGGCGCGGGCGCTGCAGCAGCGTCTGCAGGAACGTGCAGTGGAGAAGGAGAAGGAACGTGAGGCAAAGGAACGCGAAGCGGAAATCAAACGACGCGAACAGGGCCAAGAGCTGGCGCGAGTGCGTCGCGAACGCGAAGAACAAGAACGACGACAAATCGTCGAAGAACGTCGACGGGAACGAGAGGAAACGGAGCGAGCACGAGCAGCAGTGAAGCGACAAATCGAACTGGATCGACTGGAGAGTCGACGGAGGCGGGCGGTGCACACAGCAGGCGACGCAGACATGTCCGACGACGAGTACAAAACACGCGACGAAGAGCCCCACAGCAAACGGAACAATTTGGGTGGTGCGACAACTGCCAATCTGCTTTTTCGCTTTCCCGATGCGTCCACGCGAAAGGAATCCTTTCCGGCCTCTGCTCAGTTTCACACTGTGCGCACATTCGTCGAACAAGTTCGAAATTCTTCCAAAAATCACACACAAACTAAATAATCCACTTGTAGCACACCGAAGGTCGTAATGCAGTTTTGGCAATGACTTTTCCGCGCCGGACCTTCACACCCGACGACAACACAATGACGCTCAGTGCACTCCACCTCACCCCTTCCGCTGTCCTTCAAGTCACTTTCCCTTCTCGTACCACTCATGCACTCCCTCTGATTCGTCTCACATTCTGACTTTTTTTTATAGAGGCTCAACATCAGCAACAGAAGAAAGCGGACCAGAGATCATTCATTGCGCTTCTGCTGTGGCTCCTCTCGTTCCTTAATCCATTCGCCTACTTCAAGCCCAATCCTAAGCCCAATCCTAACCCTAATCCTAGTCCTAACGCTAACCCTAATCCTAACCGTTCTCGTCTCGTCCACTCTCTTCGCACCACTAAAAGTGATAGTGATGACGATCAAACATACTACAATGGAAACTCAACTCAACAGTTGTGAAATTTCACTCCCTCACTCAAAAATAAACTTTTGCCGTTTATCTCATATCTCATTTTTTCTTTGCAAACATATTGGAGGGAAGCGACGACAAATCGGTCAGTCCCTTTGTCCGAAACAGTCTCTCTGCTCTCTCTTTCACTGTCCCTCCGCATTTCAGTCCCTTTTCCTACTCACAATGTTACCCACTATCTCTATCTTATACTCACTTTTGATTATGTTCCCTTACTTGCAACGAATGTTTCAGGTCTTCCAGTGAAACACTCAATAGTGACTCGACCGACGCAAATTGTTCCAAGTCAATCGTTTTCCCTTCCACCTTTTTCACCTTTTCCTCTTCTTCTCTCTTCTCTTTCGTTCCCTCACTCTTCGTCTCAATTTGTCTCTCAGTCTTCGTCTCAATCTGTCCCTCACTCTTCGTCTCACTCTTCGTCTCAATCTGTGTCTCAGTCGTTTCCGTCTCAGTCACACACTTCTCTGCTTCTTTTTCCCCTCTTTCCCTTTCCCGCTCATCTACTCTTCTCGCCTCCTTTTCTTCCTTTCCACACATTTCCTCATCGCTCTCACTCCCATCGTCTTCCTCTTCCTCCTCCTCCCACATTTTGCGCCGTTTCACTTTGATCGAGCCCACACCACTCGCATCCTCTCCACTCCGCTTCGTTCCTCCTCCTCCTCCTGCTCCTCCCCCTTGTTGTTGTTGTTGCTGCTGCTGCTGCTGCTTCTTCATGATTCCCTCGCGCAGAGCATCCGCATTCTTTTCTTCAATCTCTTCCAAGTCGCGCATGGCACTGCGATGGTCAAACTGGTGTCGTGGCCCGGACAGGATCTTTTCGCGCATCTGCCGCTTCTGCAGCTCCGCCTCCTGGCGCTCCTTCTCCTTATGTCGAATAAAGTCAGCAACTCTAAGAAAAAAGAAAGAGAGAGAGAGAGACTGTCAACGACCTCTTGGCGCTCGAGTGGGATTTGTGATACTGTTTTTCAGCGTTGACCTGACGAACGCGTCGTCCGCTCAGATCCCGACATGCGTCGACGTTGTCGTCTTTGTTTCGCGAGAACTTGGCGCCTGCAGACCGCAGCATGCTGCCAAAGCCGCCCTTGCCGCCGTAAAGACGCAGCGAGATGGTGATGGTCGAAAATGCTGACGACGTCACGTCTTGTGGGTCTTCGCTTCTGTCGCTCCCGGCCTGAAGGCAGCCGTTCACGCGCACGACAGTCTCGCTTGCGTCAAGCCCGTACTCGCTGCAGACGAGCGCACACGCCTGGTGGATTGACAGAGAGAGAGACGGGGAAGGGGTTGGGGGGATGAGAAAGAGAGAACGGTGTTTGGTGAATTGCTACAGTGTGCGCTGAGCATGATTCGACAACACGACACGGAAGGCGTGCGGAGCACGACATGGGGGGTCCACTGACGATAAACTGGGGCATCGTCGTTCGGTAAGAAGAGAAAAATAAACTGAAACTGAAACTGGGAGTATTCATTTCATGCAGCACCGGCCACATCCTCTTCTGGACAACTCTCTCCTCGCGCGTAGCGCGACATGTTGTCTTTCACAACCGCCATCATCTCCTCGCCAAACAACGACGTCGCCACATCCGTCACAAGACGGCGCACGCTATGCACAGCCGCCGCATGGCGACACGGG
>CALSCP010001890.1:150009-169755 GCA_943704425.1 Ministeria vibrans ATCC 50519
GCATACACATTTTCTTGCTCACCTATTATAATACAATTTATAGAGTGCACTTCAACACTGTGTTCAGCAGTTACGGGCCAAGTTGGTGCGTCGACAGAGGGAGCGCGCACAGCACGACCGACAACAGAACCTCACGCGCTATGTTCCGCACGTTGCAGGAGCCATCTTTGGCATTCTCAATCAGTATAATACTATAACCATTCATTCCTCTCTCTTTTGAGTGTGTTCATTTTGTGTGCCTTTGTGCGTCTTTCTTTTGTGTGATTTCATTTACTCTCTGTTGTCGTTGGTTACTCATTCTTCTGTTCTTTTTTGCTTCTGCAGCATGCATGAGCTTGAGCGGCCCACTCCGACTGTGCCTGCCGTTACACTCGCTGCTAACCGGGTCATTACCACTCCTGTGCGTACCTCTTTGACTTTCTCTCTCGCACTCTCTCGCGCATCTCTTTCTCTCTCTCACTTTGTCACACACACACACACACGCACTCACCTTCATTATCATTTCTTTTGTCTTTGTTATTTGTTGTTTGGGTGTTGTTTTTCAGGGCGCACTGAGTGCCGATGAAGTGCTGTCACGTGTGGATCGAGGGGAAGTGAGCAAGACAACACTGTCATCAAAGCTATCGCAGTTTGTTGAACGTGCGGCGGCCACCGAGGCACTGGACAGCACGCATCCTGTGAATGGCGACAACAAACAAGAGGAGTGCCACTTTATGCCGTGGAGTGCCATGCAGGCGGTAGTGGAGAAGCAGCCGCAGCAGGCCGATGGCAAAGGCACAGGTGGGGCGTCACAGCCTATAGTGCTTAAGGGCTCTCGTTCTTGTCAGCTCCTTCTGATGCAATTGTAAAACTGACACTCTAATGTCTATGTGAACGAAGTGAAGCAAAGAATATATAAAATTCGTGTCATTAGTTTGTCATTCATCTCAGAATTACCTTTCCTTCCTATGTCCTAATATATTAAATATTAATATTTTATTCTTTTCTCTTCAGAAGATGTCGAGACCGTCTACTCCGGACAGCATTGAAAGCGACGAGACACGTCGGCGCGGCGACAGCGATGTGGACGAGGTCATGAGTATGTTTGATGAGATTGTGGCGTACACCGACTACAACGACTTGGGCGACGCCGAATTCGAGCTGTCCTCGTCGCAGACGGCCGTCGCGGCGTCTCTGAAGACTCAAGGAGCACGTGTCCGCAATGTGGTGTCGAAAGGGCGCGAAAAGCTGCGTGATCTGGTGCTCACGAAGCGAACGGAACTTCAGTCGAAACTCAAACACCGACGCGAAGTGAGCTTTTCTCTTTCCCACTTTGCTCTCTCTCTCGCTGCCTCACCCCGTCGCCTTGTAGATGATTGAGCGTCGATTCCACGAGCCTGTTGTACTCCAGCTGATGGAAAAGGTCGCGTAGCAGCGTGTGAGACGTGTCATGTCTAACGTTGGGTGTTCCTTACGCACAGGTGTCCTTCTTCCTTGGTGTCTTGAACATGCTCCTGACGCAACTCATATTTGCCGACTACCCGCACTACATGTACCTGTGGTACACCGTCTGGATCAGCCTTCTCATGGTCTTCCGTTATTTCCTCTACCACAAAGAGAAGTGGCACTATTTCCTTCTCGACTTTTGCTGTACGTGCAAAGCAACCATGAAACACGAGATTTGAAAACGCCACCTCTCTCACACGAAATCTATAGATTTTACAAACGCAATGCTATTGTGGTACCTATATATGTATCCATCGAGTCCAGTGCTGTTCCGGCCGCTCTTCGCCATGGCCAATGGGCCGTTGGCTCTGGCCATTGTCGCCTGGCGCAATTCCATTGTGTTTCATTCCCTCGACAAAATGACCTCAGTCTTTATCCACATTCTCCCGCCGATTGGTAATCACACGCACATGTATACATGTCTTAACTCTCTCTCTCTATCACTTTGTTTTTTCTTCTCTCTCTCTCTCTCTATTATTCCGTACTTTGTTTCTTCCTCCTCTCTCTCTTTCTCTCATAGTGACCTTTTGTTTGCGTTGGTATCCACAAAGTCCCTTTTGCGCTTGTTCAGCCGATCCGAATGGTACTACTCATGTATTTGTTTTTTTTTTTGTTCATCTTGCCTTTTTTCACCATTCCTCTCGAATCGGACTATTTTCAAGCACACTCATTTTTGAGACTAAAACTGATTGGTGTTTCCTCACTTTCTCTCATTCATGTCTTTCACTCCTATTCATAGCCATATTCACTCTATTCATAGCCGCATTCACTCACTTTCACTGTTTTTTCACATTTGCTCTCTCGCTTTCTCTGACTCGCGCTTTTTCTGTTTCTCTCTATTTGCAGACACCGACTGCACTCTGACTCTTGGTGACTTTCTGCGCTATCTCCTAATCTACTCTGTCTGGCAACTCTTTTACTTCCTTAAGACTGAGCAAGTTGATAAGCTCAAAATGGCTCAAGACTCTCACATTCTCACCAGTTTCCGTTGGATGAAACAGGACGAAAGTCATATTATGCACAGGTTGGAAGATATTAATTGCTATTAGGAACCACACAACCATTCACGCCCCACTCACTTCTTTCGTATAATACGATCATTCCTCTCACTATCATTTCCTCTTTTTCACATAGACTAATGAAAGGATTCCCGGAGCATTTGTGGATTGTGTCTTTTATGCTTCAACAGTTCATTTACACTCTCATTTCCTATCCACTGACGATTCTTATGTTTCAACACAAGTCATTTCATTTGGCCTATTTGATCTGTACGTCATTTTATTAATTATTGTGTTTATTATTTCTGTTGTTAATTTTTCTGTTTTTATTGTATTTGTAATTGTTAATATTTTATTATTATTTTAATCCCTTTTTGACTGTTCTTAATTGTGTTTCCTCATTTCTGTTTGTTAACTAAACACTTAACCTCAACACTCACTTATTTTCCCTTTCTTTCTTTCAGTTGTCGTTCTAGTTGCAATTTGGAATGGCGGTTCCTTTTACGTTTACTTTTTAAGCAAGAAACGTCACAAGACTGATTGATTCGTCAAAGAGAGATTTGTTTTTGTAATTGTATTAATAATAAAAAACAGCAATAAAAGATAAAAAGAAATATTCAATTTGTGTAACAAAGAAAGGCACACACAAAAAAACGGAAAGAATATAAAAAAATCAAGAAGTTAATCAACGAGAGTGAGTTGAGCGAAGCCTTTGAGAGAATCAGCGTCAATGGTAGAACCCGTCTCAACGCTGCTCAGAGGAAATTGCATCTGATGGGTGGTGAGAGAGACAGAGAGTTAGTGTGTGTGAGGGTGTTTGAGACAAGAGACGAGGAATACGAATGAGCGATGAAATATAAGTGAAAAGAGTTCGATTGGGTATCGCAGAAGAGTGACAGAATGAAAGATACCAACAAAGGCAAATAGACACACATTGTCGCGTGAGAAACGACAGCAAGCACAGGAAATAATACGAGATGCGTTTTGAGTGTTTGTCACCTCTTTCGTGCCCTGCGGTGACTGCTTGTGTTGTGCGAGCAGCTTCTCAATGCCATTGGCTGCGTTCTCTGCATCGGCTGCGGCCAACAGCGTCGCCTGCACCAGCTCATCCGCAATGCCACGCGCACTGTCCACGCCAAACGTATAGCTGAAGCGGATGTCCTTGAGTTTCCCTTTGAGGAGATACATAGTGAGACATGAAAAAAATACATGTGAGAAAAACGAATACCTTGATCGCGAACGCGCAGTTTGAAATTGGCGAGTGGGGGCGATGTAGATGCAGCAGCAGGGGTAGCGACAGCAGCATCAGCAGCTGGAGTGGGGGCCGCAGCATCAGCAGCTGGAGTGGGGGCCGCAGCATCAGCAGCTGGAGTGGGAACCGCAGTATCAGCAGCTGGAGTGGGAGTGGGTTCGACTGCTGCAGGGGCAGTTGTGGCTGCAGGGGCAGTTGTGGCTGCAGGGGCAGTTGTTGTTGTTGACGGTGTGGGTGTGGGTTCGGAGGGAGTTGGAGCCGGGGTGGGCTCAGTGGTGGGCGCAGGTGCAGTTGCTGTTTGTTCTGCTGGTGGTGCCGTCTCAGTGGTCGGCGCTGCAGCTGCATCGGTCGTCTCGTTTGGAGGGGACACAGTCTACGCATACACAGATACAAGAGACGTGTCACTCCACACACAAAAAATGTTGCCGTCGTACCTTTCCATCCACTTCAGGATAGGCCGTAAAGTCCCACATTCCACTCTGATTCTTCACAAACAGTCCACTCGTTCTGTTACTGTCGCCTCTTCCATCCGAATCGCCTCCTAAAACAACAGTAAGTTCATCAAAACATTGATTCAAAAAAAAACTGTTCTGCACACAGTTTTAAAGACTGACTGTCATTTTTCTCTCTCTCCAACTCAACGTCACACACCCTCTCAACGATATCCACACTGAGACTCTGGTTGCGCACCTCCCTCCTTGTAGCTGTCACTTCTGATTCCCGAGTCTTCCGTAAATCGCGATGTCAGTGGCGGCAGTTTCTCCGTGAGCGTTGTCACAAGATACTCTGCGTTTTTGGCCTTTTTGAAGAAATCGTGTTTGAGCAGTTCACTCGCAGTGGGTCTAAAAGCAGAAACACCAAAGTTAAGAATCTTGCTCGTTGTGCCTAAAAAATTAACCTGTTTGCCGGATCCCTTTGGAGCACTGAATCAATCATCTTTTTGAAAGACTTTGAATATTTGTGGTGTTTCCCTTGAAGATCCAGAGTGGGTGGACTGTTTTGAAGGGTCAACATCAGAACCTACAGAGACATGAAGACACAAGATTAGTAGTAGCGTCGCAACAAACAACAATTGTGTGTTGTATACCTTCATTGGTGGGTATTTTGCGTAGGGCGCATGTCCTGTGGCCAATTCAAGCGCAGTAATGCCAAAGCTCCACATGTCCGCCTTGGAATTGTACCCATTGCTCTAATAAGAACAATCCAATATTAGAACTAGTAGGATTAATTACTCTTCTGTCTCCTACTTGCTCCATCACTTCGGGTGCCATCCAACAGGGCGTTCCCACAAACGTGCGTCGCGCTCCTCGCTGGTCACCGCCTTCCAACATCATGGTCGACACACCAAAGTCGCCCACTTGGACTGTGCCGTCCATATCAATGAGAATGTTTCCTGCTTTGATGTCCCTACTCACACACACACACAAAGTTACACCTCCTTTCTCTTTCTCTCCCTTTCTGTTTACCGGTGAATCTGGCCGTTCTTGTGGAAGTACTCAATGCCCTTGAGCGTCTCCTTGAGAATCGTCGCAATGACAGGCTCGTCCAGGCCGCGCGGGTAGCTATACTTCATGATGGAGTGGGCGGACCCTAAAACCCCACGAGAAGACAAAAAATGGTCAATGCGCCGCTGCATCACCCAACACACACACACATGCACTCACACACCCCCCACGACACAACATCGAAGCACAACGGCCCCCGTAAGTGTGTTGTTGAGGCGCAAACGACAACGTCAACATTTTTTTTTCTTTTTTACCGCCGCCAAGCAGACGCATGACGAGCCAGAGCTCCTCTTTGACAACAAACGATGTGTAATACGTGACTACATTCGGGTGTCGACACTGGCACATGAATTGGATCTCCTTCTGCAAAAACACGAAAAAAAAAAATCATCAGTGAAACAATGAACGAACGATGAGAAGGAAAGAAGAACAGGAGAAGGCACAGGAGAGCGGGGAGGGGATGGGAGAGAGGGAAGCACACGGGGGGGGAGAGGGAGAGAGAGAGAGGGAGAGAGAGAGAGAGCGTTGAATGTGAGAGGGATGAGAAGACGCATAAGACACACACACACACACACACACTCACACACACACACTCTCTCTCTCTCTCTTTGCTCTTACGCGAATCTCCTCGTCGACATTCCGCCCGTACTCGCCCAGCTGGATGCACTTGATCGCGACCTTCTCGTTGCGTGGGAGACACTTGGCCGCCCACACGGTGGCTGTGGCGCCCACGCCTGTGAAAAACGCGGTCGAACGAGCCACAAAAAAACGTTAAGAGCTTTTTTTTTTTTTTTTTTTTTTTTTTTTTTTTTTTTTTTTTTTTTTTTTTTTTTTTTTTTTTTTTTTTTTTTTTTTTTTTTTTTTTTTTTTTTTTTTTTTTTTTATCATCTCTCGCTCATTCTGATGTTCTCTTGCTTCTCTTCTCGCTTAGACTTTGTCGAGACTGTCTCTGCGGCTCTCAACTCGACGGCGCGTCCTTGGGCGATCGAGACTATTTGCGAAACGATTGTCGCAATCCGCACTCAGCCCAAAGGGAGCGCACGCACGTCTCACCTCGCTCTCATCACGCTCTGTGCGCGCCACAGCGAGGTGTTTCGCGACCCCGCTGTCATGCGTGCCCTCCTCGACTCACTGCGACGCGATCGGTCTCGTCCGCTGTCGCACGCCGCTGTCACCGCCGCCTGTCTTGTGCAGTCTGCACTGAATGACAGTCCGCAAGACTGGCCCGCCGAGCTTGTCATGGCCTATCTGCAGGACGCGTCGGGCGATCGCGCTTGGGTCGAGGACGACCTTGTGCGAGTCTTCATCGCGAACATCATGACAGCGCTGCCTGCGCCCGTGCTGGCTTCGGGCGAAGGCGAAGTACGGCTGCGGCTGGCGGAGGCTCCACTTGTCCGTCCCCGTTTTGCCAGCGAGGCATCGAGACGCGATGTCTTTGACGTCGTCAACAACTTTCTCGAATGGCACGTTGCAGTGTTTACACAGCCGAAATTGTCGTCACAACAGCGTCCCATTCGTCGCAATGGCACCCGTTGCTTTGCCATGCTCTGTGGCTTCCCTGCCAAGCGACCCCAATTGATGATCTTGTGTGAGAAGTTTCTCGAGAGCCAGAACACCCAAACACGCGAAGGGGGTCTGTTGCTGCTGCGAACACTTTGTCGCAACCTAACGACCCACGAGGCGTGCGACGCTCAGGTTGTAGCACATCTTCTGGCGCACATGGGCCGACCCAATGTGCCCACTGTGCGCCCCAACACTCTGCTCGAGTGTCTGCGTCTCGCCTGCTGTGCACACCCGTCGCACGCGGCGCGCGTCGTGCCTCTGCTGCTGGGCATTGCCGACACGGCGCGCACCGGCATTCATTCGGTCAACGCTGACGCGGTGCGCTACGCCATGGCTGCGGCCGCGACAACAGGCCGTGCTGGGCAGCTCTCATCTCAAGTGCTTGCAACTGCACTGCGTGCTCACCCAGCCGCTGCCTCAAGTAGTCTTGGGCGCATCCTTGCCGAACTTTGTTGCGATCCTATCGGTGTTGCCACCGTGCGTGACTCGGTCGCCGCCAATGGCTTTAACCAAGCGCGCAATCTTCTCAAGCGAACCATGCGCGAACTCCAAGCGGGCACACTCGATCGTCCCGCTCTCTGTGCCGCCGCCCTTGCCGTGCCCTTTAGCCTCCCTCCCTCTTTTGCTGCGCAACGTGCTATTCTCGATAACTTCTCGGCTCTTTTTCTCTCCGCAATGGTCTTCCGTGAGAACCACAATACAACGCAACAGCAACAACAACAACAACAGCAGCAGCAACAACAGCAACAGCAACAATCAACAGCCATCGAGACACTGGGTCACATGGTATACCGTCTGGCGCTGTGTCACGTCTCCGTCGTCAGCTGGCTCCATCGCTTTGCCATTGGCGTGAATGACGCAGCACAACGCAATGCTCAAGCGCAACACGAACGAGCAGTGGCAATGGCGCACCAACGATTTGCCAAGGAGCAAGCGGAACGTGCGCGCATGAAAGTGGCCACAGTCATGATCAACGAAGACGGCGACGACGACGACGACGACGACGACGACGACGACGACGACGGTGGTGGTGGTGGTGGTGGTGTTGTTATGATGTCTGCTGTGAAGCGTGAAGAGGATGCACCAAGTGGACCTGAAATACCCCCTATGCCGGCACCAGTGGTACCTTTTGACATTGTTGAACGCATCTCCTTTCTGCTGGGTCACTTGCTGCTTTTTGATCAGGCGTCGACGTATGGCGACGAGAGCGATGCGGTTGCTCGCATCAAAGCCATTCAGCCCATTCCTGTGCTTGAAGATACCCTCTCAGGTCTGCTCATCATGCATGTGAAGCCTCCGTCGCTGCTCTCGGCGCCTCGTGCACTTGACTTGTTGCACGAGGCCATTTTGCGTGCCTCTGTGCAAGTGCCTGAGGCGTGCTGTGCCGACGAACGTCTCGCCACCTCACGCAACTTTGCACTGGTGCCAGTGCCCTCACTCGAAGTGAAGCAAGTCATGTTTGCACGGGCAGTCTTGGAACTGTCGCGCATCGATGTCGCTGGTGGTCCTCCAGCGACTACCGTGCTTGCGGCCGCGCGCGAATCCAACATTGTGCTCACCAACGAACACTTGGTGGTGCACCGTGACCGCTTCTGGCGCGCCTGTCACCTCGTCATTGTTGTCATGGCTCACAACCCGTCGACTGTCGGTGCGTGGGCGTGGCAGTGCAGTGTTCCCCTGCGCTCCCTCCTTGAGACGGCCATTGAGGGCGCCTGGGATTCGCTGCGCAACTTGTGGGATGCGCCTTCGGAAGTGTCGTTGCGCGTCGCCGACGAGTCGCTTGGCGTTCGTCTACACTTTCCCGTCGACGAGTCGCTTCTCATCTTCTCCTATGTCAATGCCCTGCGCGCGCCTCCCCCGGGCATTATTGACACGCTCATTGAGACGGCGGAGCGCATCGAGATGCGTGCTCGGCTGTGCCGTTGCCGTCAGCCCGACTATGTGTCGGACCTGACGCGCACCATGACGCCCAGCGAGGTGGCCGCCTGGCTTACCCCCCTCTCGCGAGGCCCCCTCAATCCGCTGTTACCATCGCAAGCGCTGTGCGCTGTTCTTTTTGTCGAGCAGTTTCAACAGTTGCACATTAGCAGCGACAGTGCGAGTACCACGTCAGATGCCGCTGTGGTGGTCGCTCACGGCGACGATGCGCTTGTGAAACGACTTGGCGTGGAGATTCGTGGCGATGCGGGTCAGTGTTTGGGCGTGCTTGAGTACTTTCTAGAGCGACTGTCGCATCAACAGTGCGCGCACCGTCGTGCTGCGCGTGCCTGCCTCAATGTCATTTTTTCCGTCGCCGACGAAGACACCACGCAAGCTGACAATGGCGCGCCCATGGACGAGAGTAGCGACGATGCGACCCCCGAGACTCTCTGGTTGCGTCAAAGCTGCCAGAAACTGGCTCACTTTGGACTTCTGCGTCCTTTGGTGTGTCAACACGTGGTGAAGGCATTGCAGTGGGAGTCGAATACACGCGTGTTTGCCGACTACCTTACCTTTGCACTGCCGCTGGTGCGCGACACCAATTTTGTCGAGCTGCAACGTGTGGTGGGCGCCCGTCTAGCGTCCACCTCGCTGCCGATGCTTGCACTACTCGACCGCCCATGCGATGTACTAGGGTCTTTGCTCACCCTCTACACACCCGAGTCGCTTGCTTCCTCGCCTCTCGACAGCGCAGTTCACCATGGCATTGCTGTGCTATTAGTATCAGCGATCTCATCGTCGAGATCAGCATCAAGCACCGTTACCGCGCGCTCTACGGCTCTCCTCGCAGCCTGGGTACCCCGACTGGAGCGCGAGCCGCAAACAGTGTCGTTTCCCCCCAGCGCTCTTCGGTGTGTGCTCTCGCTTGCGGCGCCGTCGGCCGTGGCGTACAAGACTCTGACGGACGCTGTGTTTGCACGTGTGCGTGACAAGACCCTTTTGGCGCTCGTGTCGCGTCCCCTCGGACTCCCCAAGACGTCCTGGGCGCTGTTGGCACATCATTTGCATGCGCGCCTCCTAAAGTCGCCCCCTCTTGTGGCCCATTGCAGCAGCAATGCCAAAGTCGTTATGCGTGCACAGCTGTTTGCGACCCTTCTTCCTGACCACTCGGATGCACAGCCACTACATCGTCTTTTGCAGGAGCGCCAGACTACATCAGCAAAGACGGAATCGTCGCACCATCTTAGCGGCATTCTCGTTGATGCTGCCGCAGCGGCGACTATAGCGCGTCCCGGCACCACCGATGTCGAAATGGGAATGCCATTGCTTGATTTCTCATTGCCACTCCACTCGTCGCCTGGTCGCATTTCGGGGTGTGGCGCGGATATCGGCGAGCGACTACATACCCTCACGCGTTCGTTTGAAGGTCCTTTGCTGGCCGAGCATGAACAGCGCACGACAGCATCCATACAACGCATTGAGTCGCTTGCTCGTGACCGTGTCGACTCAATTCGTGTGTGTGCGGATGTGTGCCACGAGGAAGGTACAGGCGCAGCCGGCGCGCCTGTGATGGCGGCGGTGCTTGCGTGCGTCTCTGCAGTGGTGCGTCAATGTGGCTCTGAGGAGGCGGTGGCCGTTGTTAGGGCCCTACTTTATTTGATGTCGCAAGTGCCCGAGTGCCGCGGTGTGGTTGCGGACTGGCTGTCGTGTCTTATGGTGGTACCACAGACGCACGTCACCGACGACGATGCGACGCCACTGGCTTTGTCGCATCCGCTTCTCGCGGTGCAGTTGGTCCATGGCGGGTTGCCTCACGAAAAGGCACGACTGATGCAGTGGATTCTGGAGCGACGGGTCGCGCCGACGACCATGGACACAGGACAGTCGCCACCTCATCAACGGCAACTTGCGCCTTGTGTGGTACCACTTGCGGCGCAGCTTGTACTGAGCTGCATGGGCAGGGGTACAACATTGAGCGAGGAGGAGCTGTGTCGCGTGGTAGATTTGGAAATTGCATCAATGCGCGAGCGTGGCGACGACCAGGACGACGATGGAGCGGGTGGTGACGAGGAGGAAAGCGAGGGGGAGCATGGCAGCGGCTACACCGGAGGCGGTTTTGGTGGTCGTGGACTTGTGTTTCGCGTGACGCGCTCCCTGTCTTATTTGCAGCGGTGTGTCTTTGACCATTTACGACGACGTGCGACGAGTGACAACGATGGAGGCGAGGCACGCGACCGCACCAATGCAGCACTGCTGCTATTGCGACTCTACCTGCACTGTCCCAATGTGGCGTCCAATGAGGAACACCGTGAGGCGGTCTTGGTTGTGTTGTCGCGTGGGGTGCACTGTGCGGGTCGTGCGGACAGTCGCATTCAGCGTGCGTTGAGTATCATGCTGGACACGTCGGCGCGTTTGTTCTCGCAGGAGCACGACAAGACACTCGGGGTGGTCTCGAGTGCCCAGTCGCTGTTTGTCGACAACGACGTGGCGCTGGGCGTGCCGGGAGTGCCACCAAGCAAGCGCACGCAAACGAACATCCGTCGCCGGCGGGTCATTGGCGGTGCGTCGTGCATGTTGCTGCGGCACATTGCCATGTCACAGGCGCCACTCATGGTGCGTCATGTAGGTCGCATGCTGTCATCATTGCCACTCAACGACCGCAGCAGCGCGCAGACGAGCGGCGGTGGCCACGCGAGTGGAGGTGGGGCGTCGAGCAGTGACTTGGCGTTGCGCTATCGAGGCGAGCTTCTCGTTTCCTGCATGCAGGTTCTTCAGGTGATTGTGCCGTGTGCTCACGCGATTCGAATGGATGCAGCGCTGGAGGATCAGCTGCTTGCGTGGCTACACGACTTGTTTGTCCAGCTGGCAGCGTCGAGTTTGGTCACGGTTGGAGCGTACTCGGACACGACGGGCGGAATGGGGTTTTTGATGGCGGAGCGAACGAGCATGTTGGGTGCAACTGTGTTGGGGGTTGTCATGCGAGGGTGGGACGAGGTGCGTCGCGCGCAGGTTCTGACGCCGCCGATGCGCACGGCCTTGCGGGTGTGTCGACGGGCGTTTAAGCAGGCACATGATGTGATACGCAGTGTGTCTCGCGGTGGTGGTGGCGGGGGTGGTGGGTTGTTAGATGGGGATGCGGAGTGGCGTGAGTGGCAGAGGCGGTTGGCGAGTATGGCATGGCTTGCACCCGCCACGGGTGCTGTTGCAGGAGGAGGGGCAGGAGGAGCTATGGGGTCGATGGTGGCACCCACTGTGATTGGGGGCGGCGTGACGGCGGAGACGTGGACGCGGTGGCGACTGGGTCTAGCGTCGGCGGCGTCGCAGCGGGTGGATGGGCGGTTATGGCGTGCGCTGGAGAGCGAACGCTGGCGTGTGCTGGACAGTGCCGCTAGTGTTGCGGCAGGCGAGGTTGCTCCAGACACGCTAGATCAGGTTCTTGCGAGTCTACAAGGTCCTTCCATGCACAATGCGAGTGCGCTTGTGCCGCTTACCTGGCACCTCATGAGTGTGTGTGCCGCTTCGGTCATTTCGCCGGAGCAGCGTACCACTGCCTTTCAGCTGCTCAAGCGACGACTTGGCACCCATACGTTTGATGAGGACATGGTTGCGGATGCGTGGGCGGCGCTTCTTGATGCGTCTGCCGATGACGGGGTTACCATGACAGCGCTGCAGCAGATTCCGGACGCAGTCGGACTGTTCAACCGCCACACGCGACGTCTCCTGGTGCTTCTTTTTGACGCCGCTGCACGCATGATACGTCACCATGGCATTGATTTGGCGCCTCCTATGGAGATGCGACGGGCACTCCACTCGTGTGGGACGTGGTGGTGATAAAATATGTGATTGATACTTCTTCGTCTTCGAAATAAATATGTACACGCTTCAAGTTTCAGAGTTTTAAGTACAAGGGAGTGAGTGACAATTTCACTATTGACTGTTGTTGACCGCTCAACATTCAAGAAAAGTGTAAAAGGTGCCAAACGCCAAACTCAGTACAATGTTATTAGGAAATATAATAATAATAATAATAAGAAAATAAAATAATTAATAATAATAACATAAATGAATTATTATTATTATTATTAATAGAGAATCAAAATAATAATAATAATAATAATAGTGAATATAATAAATCAAAATTTACTCATTTCTGAATTCTGGCCCTTTTTTGAAGCGCCCACCGCATTGCATAGCAATACCACGGCTAACTCCGACCGCTCCGCCCGTGTACCGAGTGTAGCTGCGCCGCAGGAGACCCATTGAGTATTTTTGAGTTTGCCGGTTGCTCAAGTGCCAAATCGACGCATGGAGGACACGGCGACGCCCCTGGGGGCGCGCACACGCAACAAGGAGAATCCTGACACGGTATGCGCCCGTCCACGTGTCGCTCGTCTCTTCTTGGACGAATAGCAATTTGAATGATTTTTTTTTTTTTGTGTGCTGTAGCCACTGAAGAAGGCGACAGCGCCACTGCGACCGGCCCAGTCGGCTATGGTCACAACAGAGACTCGGCGCGACGAAAGACCGGCGCGTGTAGAGACGCCTGAAGCGAAACGAGTGAGGCGCAATTTTTAAAAAACGAAAGAGACGAACGAGAAAAAAAAAAGGAGAAAGGAGAGAGAGAATGACTAATGTTCACACTTGAGCGTACATTGAAAATGGGGAGGGAAGACACTCTGAACTGAACGTCGTACTGTGTGGCGTAGGCACCGTTCTCGCCAGTGCGCAACAAGGCGCGGCTCAACCGGCCGGGCTCGGCGGGTGCCAGCAGCAGTGGCAGTGGCGGGGGAGCGGGAGTGGGAGCAGGCGACGCAGCATCGCGGCTGCTGTCGCCGGCGTTTGCGAGTGCGTCTCCCGTGGCGCACGCCGAGCGGGCGCTGCACGGGCTCAAGCAGCAGATGGCGGTGCAGGCGCGGCGCTACCAGGAGCAGGTCCGCCAGCTGCAGAACGACCTGGTCAACGCACGGCTGGATGCGGAGCAGTACCAGCGCGAGCACGAGAGCATTCGCGAGGAAGGATTCAAATTCTTCCACGCGTACGAGCAGAAGTCAGTCACGATCCGCGAATTGGGGCAGAACTGTCAGCGGCTGCGGCACGAGTGCCATGCCAAAGACTGTGAAATTGACCAGTTGACGGCAGCGCTGGAGGCGGAAATGGACTCGGTGGCCAAGTGGAAGCAGCGGTGTCGCGAGCAGGCGGAGGCGATGCAGCGCGACGCGGCGACCATCCACTCGCTGCGCACGCAGAACAACCAACTTGAAGAGCAGATGCAGCAAGAAGAACGCGTCGTGCAGCAGTCGTCGCAGAGCGGCAATGTAACACCGCGACACAGTCCGGCGACTCGTCTGCATCAGAAGCGTCGGTCGCTCTCGTCCGACTCACTCACTCTACACGACATACTGAGCAACAGCTCGCCCTCACGACGCGTCGCAGCCTCGGTCGATCTCATTCACTCGCTGTGCGCGTCACCTGGCGCTGAAGCTGCGGCGTCGCCTGTCTCGCAGGGACTGCGTAGTGGCGGTGCGCGCATTGACGTGGGACTGCGCCAGCTGCAGTCCAATCTGGACTCGGTGATGGTGACTGCGCGCAAGGCAGCCGTGCGTCGTACGATGAGCGGCGATGCGCGACAATCGGTGCAGGGAAGCAGCCCGGCCGAATCGCCGACCAAGCGCCGTCTGCACGACACGATTGCGCATTTGCGTGTCGACGTGGCCAGTCGTCTCGAGGAGCGCGACCGAGCTGCCGCTGAGATTATCCAGCTCAAGGACGAGCTGGCGCGCAGCAAACACGCGTGCAGTGCTGCCCAGACGAGTCGCGAGCAGCTGCAGGCGCAGCTGAGTGAGGCGCGTGAGCAGTTGACGCGACGCGACGAGCAAGTGCGGGAAATGTCGGATCGACTACAGACGACACTGGCGGCACTGCGGACGGCGCAGGAGAGTGCACAGCAGGAGCGGGAGGAAGAGGAGGAGCAAGGAGAGTTGCGGGATTTGCGGGAGCAGCTAAGCGAGGCGCTGGACAGCCTTGATTTTGCGACGGCGGAGAAGGATGGGGCGGAGGAGGAGCTGCGGGCGACGGCGGAGCGGGCGAGAGAGCTACAGGAGACGGTGGTGGAGCGCAATGGTCGCGTTGAGGAGCTAGAGCAGGCGATGGCGGCGCATGAGTTAGTGTCGCAGGAATTGCATGGAAGGATTGCAGAGGTGCAGGCGAGTGTGGTGGAGGCTCAAGCGCGCACTGCGCAAGTGGAGCGGGAGATGGAGGCGCTGCGGGGCAAGTCGGAGACGGAGACAGCGGCGCTGCGAGATGCGGTGACGATGGGCAAGCGAGAGGTGACGCAGCTGCGAGCGCGAGTGAGCAGTCTGGCTGAGATGGAGCAGAGTACGAGTCGGTTGCGCACGGAAATGTCGCAGCTGCGAAGGGAGATTGCGGAGAAGGAGCGACAGATTGTGGAGAAGACGGAAGAGGTGGAGACGATCAATGGGGCTCTGGAGCGGGCACTGAGCAGTCTGGATGAGATGGAGACGCGAAGGGAAGAGCGAGAGGACACGGTGGTGCGGCCGTTGCAAGCGGAGCTGCAGGAAATGCGGACGACAGTGCGGCGATTGGAGAAGGAGAGAGAGAGGGAGGGAGAAGGGACAGAGAAGCGACTGCGCACCGAAAAGGAGCAGCTTCAAATGACGCTGATGGAGTACCAGCGCAAGGCGGAGGAGAAGATGTCAACGTTGCAGCTCAATTTGGGACGGGCTGAGAGCGAAGTTGAGAGTCTTGATGCGCTGCTGGAGCACGTCAAGACAGTTCTAGGCGCACAGACACGACTTAGTGCGCCCTTACAGGAGCTCATGGCTGAGTTTCACAAGTGACAATGTGTGTGTGAAAGAGATAGGAGGGAGAGGAGAAAGAAACAAAGTGATAGAGAGTGATAGAGAGAGAGAGAGAGAATGACACAGTGTGTGTGTGTGTGTGTGTGAAGGAATAAAGTCATATGATAGTTACCAGGAACATCACAGGGTAATATAGTTTCATTATATCTTCGTTCGGTTCACAGACATAGGAAAAATGTTCTCTCTCTCTTAACTCTCTTCCTTTCTCACACGTACTCTCTCTTTCTCTCTCTACCTCTCTCGTTAATTGTTTGTTTCAATCAGACGTCAGAGGAAGGTGCAAAGTTGTGAGCCTCAAGTCTGCGAGCGAGTTCACTGGACTGGGCCTGACGCTGTGCGACCTCAGATGGGGACACACCAACACACAGAGCAACGTCACGGTCCGAATCTTCCATCAACACACACATGGCTGCCTGCACGTCGGCGTTGTCGCGCAGAATGTGCCGTAGTACGTCTGTGCATAAAACAACAACAGTCAATACGAGATAAGATCGAAATGAATTTTATGTCTGTGTATACCGTGAACAAGGATGGACGTGACAAGAGCCTTTGCAACTGTGATGCGCACGTTGGGAACGGGGTCGTGGACGAGGGCCAGCAGAGGGAGAAGGAACACTTCGACGAATATTTCCGGAGAGTGGGACATTTGCGGAAGAAGCGCCTCAATGACGCGGACAAAGCTGATGCGGTGAAGGTAGTAAGGGCTTTCGGAGAAGGACACGCAGATGTTGTTGATGAACTCGTCTCTGTAACAGAAATGTACGTATGCGTGTGTGCGTGTGTGCGTTAAAGAGTGAAATGACGCACACAAAAATCGAGAAAGACTACCTGAGAGGGGCTGAGGCGGACACCGTCTCGTAGACTGCGGCAATCGTGAGATGAGCAGCGGAGCGCACTGCATCGACTTCATCGCAGCTCATGTCAATCGCAATAGGCCCAATGTACTTGTGCACGAGGTCGGGAGGGAACAGTGAGCACATGCGCTGCAGTTGCGTACAGAACAACGAACGGAACCGCCAGTTGCGAACGTTCTCAGTGCGGCGCAGCTACAGGGTCATGAAAGTCAGAGTGTGTAACTCTAATAACAACAATGCCAACAACAATACCAACAACAACAATAACAATACCAACAACAACAACAACAATAATAATAATAATAGCATTAATACCTCATTGAGTGGCTTAAGATATCGTTCTCGTGCGGAAACTGGAAGAATGGCTATGAAGTCGGCCAGATGGCGCACAGCACCAACACGCACCTAGACGAGAAGAGAACGATAGAGAGAGAGAGAAAACAAAGTGATAGAGAGAGAAAACAAAGTGATAGAGAGAGAGACACAAAGTGATAGAGAGAGAGAGAAAACAAAGTGATAGAGAGAGATAAGTATCACTGTGTTCCTTTTTTTGTCTCAGTCTCTCTTCGTTCTCTCTTCCTTGATGTGTTTGTGTGTTTGTGTGTTTGTGTGTACGTCGTCGAGGTCGTAGAGGAAACGATCAAAGACCTCTTGAAGATCCTTTTGGGTGAGCTCTGGCCCAATGACACGAGCGATTTCATGGACCGAGTGAGCGAGAGTGCGACGGACTCTCCACTCGAGATCGAGAGAAAGGGAGAAAAAGGTCTCGCGCAGAAGATGCCAGTGGTCCTTGCCGAGGGTAAGCACGACGGCTGGGAAGTTGAAAGCGCACTGGAAGGTCGGGTCGGCGTCGTTAGAGCGGGCCGTATCGGGCGTACCCATACGAATGAACTCGTCCAATAGGATTTGAGGAATCGTCAACTGTGATAGGAGAGGGGTAAATGGCAACAATATGAGTGTGTGTGTTTCTTACGTGAGTGACAAGATTTGGATCGCCAAAAAGGGTCTCGGTGAGATCGGAATTGTTCTTGGTATTGACGTCGTTGGAGGAGGCGAGGGGCGAGCGGGGGGCATGGAGAAAAAGAGTGCCCCTGGTGGGATCGTCCTTGCGGTCGACGGCAAGAAAGTTGTCGCCCAGATCAAGTGAGTCGAACGAGTCGTTAACGAGCGAGATGTTCGAGTGAATAGGGCTCGAGACGGACGGTTCGTCAATGGCTGTTGATAAAACGCAGAAGTTTTTTTTTTTTTTGTGAATTACAACTATGAAAATGTTCCATCTTACGTTTTCCACTGCGAAAGTCGTCAAGGTTCACGTCCACCATTGGGATGGGGTTGGTCCAGTAGTTACACGAGGCGAAGTGAAGGTCGTCGGTGGTGACGGGATCGCTGATAACTTCGGTGGATGCAGACGGGGCGGTGGTGAAGGAGGTTTCGGAGCCGGCGACAAGAGCGGATGGGGTCTCTTTGATGGTGATGGAAGTAGTAGTGGTGGCGGTGTCGGCAAAGACAGGGTAGGTGATGTCGTTGGGGGTTGTAGGAGCGGAGTCGGACGACGACGATGAGCGCGAGGGAATGCGCAAACCTCGGTAGCTGGGCTCAGCCTCGCTGCTGGGCTGGTCCTCGACTAAGGACGATGGAGACGACGACAAGACTGTGTCGTCTGTGTTACTCGCAGTACCATCATCATTGTCCAACGACGCCTCCGCCACCACCGCCAGCGAGTCTGAAGTTTCCGTTTCAGACTGCTCACTTGATTCTTCGATAGTCTCCGCCTGTACAACACGACTCTCCTTCTCCTCCTGCGCTTCCCTCTGCTTCTCTTCCTTCTTCTTCTCCTCCTGCTCCTCCTTTTCCCTCGTCTCCTCCGTCTTATTCGGCCCAAATGCTGCAATGAGAGGACCCAAACACTGGTACGCCGCGCTGCGCACCCATCGCGAATGATCCCCGCAAAACGCCTGAAACAACTCCACGCAGGCAGTCCATCGCACGTCGCTGTCCACTGACGCAGCCACGTCGGCCAGCGACTCGGCACACGCCCGTCGTACCCCCCAAATCTCGTCGGAGGCAAGGCGGCGGAAGCAGGGCAGAAGGCGTTCTACGCTCGTTTCACTAAATACAACGACGGTTGGATTTCAGTCTTATTCATATTTCTGTCACTCTGCGCTCTTGCGCTGTGGTACTCCCTATCGTTTGACATACCTTCCCACGGCAAGACAGATCTTGCCAATGCTAAGGGCACATGCCTTGCGGACGCGGAACATCGAGTCGGCAGCAAGAGTGCACGCTTGAGCGACAAAGTGCTGCCGAACAATCTCGGGTGAGAGAATAGGCGCAAGACGCGCCATGATCGAGAGAGCCTCGGTGCGACGGTCGTCCTCGTTTTCGTCTGTAGACAGTTTGAGGACTACGGGGCATAAGAATGCTTCGAGTTGTGCGTCGGAGAAGCCACCGAGCGCAAGCGTTTCGTACAGTGAATCTTGTGCGGGAGTGCGAACCTAAGAAACAACGGAAGAGGTGCCACGAGTAAACACACTAGTTTGGAAACGCAACGACAGACACACTGGCAGACAACGACTTTAGTAGTGACGTACGGCATCTTCGCTGTCAAGGAGCGCGCCACAGATGTGAGGCATGACATGATTGACGACAAGAGAGCGGTCGGGGTCACCACCGTTTTGGACAAAGTAGCGCGCGAGAGCGGCGAGTTGCTCGGCAAGCGCCTGTCGCACGAGCACCTCGTTGTCGTAGCGCAAGACGTTGATGATGGGCTCGACTTTGGTCAGAACCTGAAATGTGCAACAGCTTTTAGCTCTGAGAGGGAAATGCCGATTTGGACTGAATGCTGAGTAAATACCTCGTCGACCGAGAGCTCGTTGACCGTCTCGGCAACATCCTTGGCGACAAAGAGCCTGTGCAAGACGAGGTCGCTCTGGGCATAGCGGAACATGCGCTCGATGAGAGTGAGCGATTCGTCAATGGTAATTTCCTCCATGGGCGCCTCGACAACTGCACAGAGAGACGATCCGGTGTCAGGGGCGCCGGAGACAACAGAGCGTCTCGTGCAAGCAGCAGAAATCCGTGCACGTAGAGCGTCTCTTGTGTGGTATTAAATAGGTTTTTTTTTTTCGAACTCAAAGGAGAATAAATTTAAAAGATGACGATGGCAAATGGACAGACAACGGAAGAATAAGGGAAGGAATAGGATGGGATGCATGGGGATGCATACGACGTGGGGGTGCTTTTCGTGTAAGTAGAGAAAGTTCAAATCTTTCTAGAGATAAGAAGGCGATT
>CALSCP010001893.1:0-18961 GCA_943704425.1 Ministeria vibrans ATCC 50519
TTAGTCTCAGTGAATGGTGCGTTCCTCGAATTAAATACGGCCCAAAATATTTTGCCGAAGGCTTTAAGGCTTCAAATCTTCCCAAGTGGGGGACATGTCCCTAAACATACATCACCGTATTTGCTCTCTTTTCTAAAGTACCGTGTTTTTTTGCCTTTTTTTTGCATTTTATTCACCCATACTCACATAAAACTTCTCCTCTATCTTATTCTCTTGCGAACACTTTCTTCTCAATACTTTTCCAATCGGGATTTTCCTCCTCCCCTCCTAACACCAGCGCTTGGATAAGTTTTACCTGTCCCATTTGGGTCGCGGTGCAAGTAGGGCCTCCCTGCAGTTTGTATCCTTTGCCAATGAGATCATTTACGGCGTGCGTGAATTGTTCGCGTCGTGTGTTCCAATCCTCCTGGATCACAAGAACATATTTGGACGCTTCTTTTGTTCGATCCACAGTGACATGTTGAGAAGGTGGAGCAGGAGCGCCGAGAGTCGCCAAGAGTAAGCCTGGTTTGGCGCTTTTGGAGCATGTTACGACCTGCACACAATGACAATTGAGCCAACGGCCAGGGGGAAAAACAAAGAAAGCGCATTATGAAACTACCGACACTGCATTGAGTAAATACCAGAAAGGAGCCGTTTGCCTGACGCGTCACAGTGTGTCCATTCACAATGACTGTATTTGCATCGATTTCGCGCATCACCAGCGCACCGCCTTTGAACAACGCATCGCTTGCTGGCGTTGCATGCTTGTAGTAGTCTCCTTCGACTTTGGCCATAGTAATGTAGTGGGAAGAAGAGTGAATTATATGGAATATTCAAAGGAAACAAGGGAGGCGGATAAAATTGAAACCAACTGCGGAAAAACCGGTATGCTTTCTGAGTTCTGAATCTAGCGAGCATTGGCAAATGGAATGATTTGCATTGCAACAAAAAAACGGGCTTGAAACATCCTGTTGTTCCTGTCATCCTCAGGCAGTCCCTCGGATATTCAGGAGGATAAGAAGAGAATCGAGTCCAATTTTCAATTTTCAAACAGTTCTCTTTTATGAAGTGCCACATCTCATCAACAGTCCCCGCGCCCTTGGCAGAAGCCATCGCTGCGCATGCGAGCACCCTTGGCTTCGACTTGCGTGCCACGCCGAGACAAGCCGATGTTGTGATTCTCGGGGAACAGAATAGCACTGCATCAGAGGCACGCGTGGACGGCGAGCTACTCTCAATGGGCCGCCACTTGCCTGGCTTCAAGGAGCGTGCCGCCAAGATGTTCCTTCTTCCGGCCCGAGACCTTGCGACGTTTGTCGCTGTCGTTTGCTCGACCGCCCCGCATTCGGCGATTCGCGCGCAGAGCCTGTATGGCAACGGAGTGAACATGTATACGTCGGACCAAGGAGCTCTCATCGAGGCGCTGCGCCTCATTTCGCAGCAAGAACGCGCTGCAGCGGACGGCTTTCCCTGTCCGTTTTGCGACATTCACTTTGCCAATGTGCAACATCTCGTTGCGCACGCCGAACTGTACCACGTACAGGCGCCCAATTGCTTGGAGGGCATCTGTCCTGTCTGTCCACGGCCAACACGCGTCCACCATCTCGTGCCGCATCTGCGCGAAGGGCACAATCCTCGTCATGATGACTCCGCCCAACTTGGTCTGCCCCACGTCAACATTCGGGGTGTCGCCCTCATCGTGTGCCGCCACCCCGACGGCCGCTTTCTCATGACTCACGAGTTTGGCAGTGTTGGATTCTGGTTGCCGGGCGGCCGTGTCGACCGGGGCGAGTCATTTTGCGATGCGGCTGTGCGAGAAGCGCGCGAAGAGACGGGCGTCGACGTGCGCCTCACGGGAGTTCTCTGCGTGAGCGACCTTAGTCTGAGTCCGTTCGCGCTCAAGGAAGGACACCATGACGACGGCGACGACCCCATGACGGGCCAAGTGGCCGCATCCGGGGCAGGGCGTGTGACGTTCCTTGCCGAGCCTGTCTACCCCGAGCGTCCTCCAAAGTCCCTTCCCGACTTTGAGTCGTCGGGTGCGTCGTGGGTTCGTCATGACGAGCTCACTCGCTTGCGCTGTCGCAGTCGCAGTGATCTTAGATGGTTCCAGTATGTCCACGACGGTGGTCGGGCTCTGCCACTCGACATATTGCGTCTCTAACAGGACATTTTTTTCTTTTTTCGTTTCACACAGTTTCTTCTCGAAGTGTACAAACATTTTAATTTTGTTCATTGATAATAATAAGAATCATTAAGAATTAATAAGCCCTCTCTCTCCTCTCTCTCTCTTACATTTGGGCAAGTTGCTTCAACACCTTCCGGATACTCTTTGGCTCTTCAGTCGCTAACGCATCCAAAAGAGCCTGATTCAAAACACAAACATAAGGGTTAGCGAAGGTTACGGTTTAGCTCTCTCTCTATCACTTTGTTTCTCTCTCTCTCTATCACTTTGTTTCTCTCTATCACTCTGTTTCTCTCTATCACTTTGTTTTTTTTCTCTCTCTATCACTTTGTTTCTCTTTCTCTCTATCACTTTGTTTCTCTCTCTCTCTATCACTTTGTTTCTCTCTCTCTATCACTTTGTTTCTTTCTCCCTCCTTTCTCTCTCTCTCTCTATCACTTTGTTTCTTTCTCCCTCCTTTCCTCTCTCTCTTATCTCTTACGCGTGAGACATCTTGAGGCCAATTCTGAGTGATCCACTCGACAAACTCATTGCCACAGCGGGTCGCAATGGCCCGGAAGAGTTGGGCCATCTCCATGAGAGCCTGTGACACCTCAGCGTCCTTTGTGTTGAGACGCAACAGTGCACTCTCAAGTGTATCACTAATACTACTACTGCTAACATTACTACTACTGCCGGTGGTGGTTGGGACGACAATGACAGACGTCGCACGGGCCACAGTGTTTGTCGCGTTCGCATTGGCGGTGGTGCGTGTGCTCGTCTGCGGTGCCACTCCGCGTGTCAGTGTCTCAATGCACACCGGAATCACTCGACTGTACACAATCGGATTGAACGAATACGTTTCCTATAAGTGAGAAGAACATGGAAGAAACAATGCGACAGAGAGCGGACAAAAAAGAAAAGAAAAACAGAGAATAAAGAAACAAAGCGAAGAGAGAAAAAGGGGGAAAAAAGAAACAAAGTGATAGACAACGTGATAGTCAGTGAGTCGGACATTCGAAAATCTGACTCAGGATTCTTACTGTGTCGGGACCCGCCCAGAGATCAACAAGTTTACGAAGCACAGCCAGACACACTTTCATTGAGGTGAGCGGTTGAGCAATGTCCTGAACTCCCGTCAGAATCGACTCCAGAATCTAATACATGCGGTTGAGTGGTAGTTTAAAGAAAATCCAATGTGTTTGTTACCTGATCAAAGTAAGGCATGTTCTGGTCACTGACAAAAACGTGGACCAAGTTGGCAGTGGCGAGAGTGGAAAGGAAGAGGAAGTAGACGCGACGCAGCTCAGCGTGCTCGCGCGGTCCCTCTTCGCCCTTGCCCGCCCAGTACTCACTGTCGTTCAGGACTTCTGTGAACGTAAGAGAGTGTCCAAGTGAGTCAAAAAGTGTGAGGGAGTGAGTCGAAAAAATGTGCGAGTCCGAAGTGAAGGTCCAAAGTGGAAGAAAGTGAGTGAGCCAGAGAGTGTGTGCGAATGGGTCAAAGTCAACAACTCAACATTGCGCCACTGCAACATAGAATCTTCAGTTCTTACCAAAAATGGTATTGACAACGTCAATAAAAATGTTATTGACAAACTCGGCAATCTTATCCTGGAACTTCATGACAAACTGATTGACAAGGGGAATGACATGCGAGAGTTCACGCGCATCACGAGTGTGCATCAGACTTGGCAGAGCCAAAGGAACCACTACAAAACCATTTGGAGATGATAAAATATAAGCATTGAATAAGACTCAATTCACTAACTATAGCAGTGACGAAACTCAAACACAATATTATTGCCACTTGATGAGACTCAATAAAACTCATAGTCATTCAAAAACCAACACTCAAACATCACCCATGACACACTCCAAATAAAATATTTGTTCTTACAGGGCAGCACATCGTCGTCCATGCAGGCAAGCATGCGGTGCAGCAACTGACGCAGTTGCAACTGCAGTGCCTCACGATTGTACGGGACCACAAAAATGCCCAAAAACACCTGGGCTGTCTGCAGAATAAGCGGCGCAACGCCACCCTGTCGCACCTGCGACTCTCGTACGTATCCCTATACACACATATATTTCATTATATTTAATTGGTACACACTGCATATGGGATTTGTTTTTATTCTTGCCTTGAGAACACAGACCACGACAGAGATGAGTCGTTCAAGGTGCTGTGCGTGCAGAGGGCACTCCCACGTGTCCTGCTCGTACAGTTTGTTGGTGATAATGTGTTCCACTTGGTGTGTGATGGGCTGCATCAGAAGTGACAGGATGCGCTGTTGGTCTTCGGCCGGGATAGAGTCGCACGCAAGGATCACTCCGCAACCCTCAAAGAGATGAAGACGGTCTTCGAAACGCAGCTGATGGCCCAACTGCTGTGTCGAGTCCATGTCGAGCTGGAGCATTGGTGCAAGGCGCTCAAGGATAGCATCGAGAAGAGGCGCCAGACGCGAACGCAGTGGCTTGACAAATCGAAGGAAGAGGTAGGCGACGCGCGAGCACACTTGTGGGTGGTCATGTCCCGCACCCCGCGCGTCCGTGAACGCCGCCACTTGTTCGAGCAGCACTTCCTCGGGAACGAGCTCGTACAGACGCGCATAGCGTGCGGCCAATTCAAACACCTGCACAGCAACAATACGGTGCGGATGGGCACACAAGTTGCCCTGCACAATGCTACAAATAAGTCGAGTGACACGAAAGCAGGCCTCGGGCAATGCATCGTCCGCGAGCATTGTCGCGCTCAACGGTCGTCCACTGGCACTCGCTGGTGCCGCCAAAAACACTCCACTGCTACCCCCACTGGCAGATCGTGATGGCAACGGCACACCCACATTGGTAAACACATCGGGCGAGCGCGTCGCAATCTCCACTGGATCCACAAACACCTGTGGCACACACTCTCCCAACTGCATAAAAAACCACAGTGCCACTTCAACTTGGTCGTAACTCGCTTGTGCCGCACAGGCAATCACTTCCTCGACAATTGACAAGCACACATTGACAATCGTGTCCGGTATCAAATGGGAAACCTGAAATTCATAAAGTCGACAGAGAATGAGAGGCGTAAGAAAAAAAAATTGAGCGATGGAAACACAAACTGTTTGGTACCTTGACGAGTAATGCTTTGAGTTCGATGCGTGAATTGAGAAAGTCCGCCTCGTACTCGTCCTCCTTGTCAAAATCATAGTCGTCGGGATAGCGCGACTTGTCGACAATGGCATTGACAAGGGTGTGGAGCGACGAGACAATGGACGCCTCGTCGCCCACGAGCGCCGCCGTCTCGGGCAGTCCAAAGCGTTTGAGGAGACGCAGGTACTCGCTGAACACGTCAACGACAGTGTCGCCCAGAGCACTGTCACGATGGGTAAACACCGCAAAGCACAGGGGAAGGTGCGCAAGGAGCATGCGGACAGCTCGCGCGCACATGACCTCGTCCGAAGACTTGTCCCACGCCACAGTCAGCTGCGCAGCCAGCGTGTCCACCACACTCGCAATGGCCATCAGCACCTCTTCGTACCCCTCATCATCACCACCACCACCACCACCGCCGCCGCCAATACCGCTACTGTTGATGTTGGTGACACCTGCGGTGACACTGCTGCTGTGACCCGACGTGTTCACGTCGCTGTCCGAGTCGCCTGCCTCTGCCGAGATCGACACGGAGCGACTGCCCTTCTCGACGGCCATCGAGACGCGCTCCGCCACGTTCGACAGCGTCGGTGCCAAGTTGAGACGCTCAATGAGGTCCATTTTCGACGTGGGGTCCATGCCCTTCTGGACCATCATGTCAAGACACTTGAAGGCAGCGACTGCCAGCACCCCAGGTACCACATTCGCCGTCGCGCTGGGGTCGCCGCGTTTTGCTGCCTCTGCAGCAGCGACGCTTGTGTCGGACGGCGACGCGGGCGCACATTGACTGATAAGTTCAAAGAGAAGCGAGAGGTAGCTGTCGTTGACAATGAGGTGCACGGGGATCCACGAGACGTAGCGAGCGGCACACTGGAGTGCGAGTGCCGCCGTTGCGGGTGCAGTGTGACGGTAGCCATTGGCAATGTTGATCCACGCCTGTGCGAGAATTTCAACACCTGTCTCGCGCATGGCGTCCTTGAGCAGCGAGTTGCGCTGGAGCACCTCCTGCGAATGGACAATGTCGCGGTCGACGATTTCATCATCGATGGCGAGACACACGCGAAGGAACATGTCGACGCCAGCATCGCCACGGCCCAGGACGTCGCCCAGGTCCGCAAAGAAGCTTGGCCAGCCGTTCTGGGCGGCCAGGTAGGCGTGTGCGAAGACGACAACGGCAACGCGGGCGGCGCGATTGCGCAGGAAGGCTTGAGGCATTGACTCGCAGGAGACGGTGATGAACTGGATGAGACACAGACGCAGGCGGTCGCGGTCGGACGGCGCCAGTGCATCCCAATGGTGCTTGATGCACTTCTCAAGCACTTGGAGCGCCACAAAATGGACCGACTCGGCGTCTTGAGGCGAGGAAAGCGTCGTCGAAAGCCGGCGTGTCGCCTCATGCTCGTTGACCGCCTCAAGGTACTCGACGCACAACGACCAGCCCGTGGGATCCTCACGGATCGCATGGAGAAATCCATGCGCCTCAGTCCGCTGCGCGTCCGAGCTCACAGGCGACAACAGCTGGACAATCGCTGCGCGAAAGCTATTCGTATTCATTGAAAAAGTATGTGATTATTTGAATGACTGAATCTCAAAAAAAAAAAAAAGAAGTAAAGAACATTCATTTCGTGTTACTACTATGGCGGTTGTCTTTAGGTACAATCTTCAACCTACCACACCACCCCCCCACCTTCTCTTTTTCTTCGTCTTCTTACATAATTTACTAATGTGATCTTCTTTCACCTTAGGGTTGCGGCTCAGGCAAACACTCTGGTGGAAACCGAGTCTGGTACGCTCCCCACGGCCCCTTCTCGTACCCCCACCTCTTCCTCTCCTCCTATGCTATCTGCACGCGCGCGTGTGGGCTCGCTCTTTCTCTCTCAGGGGTGTTTGAGAGTTTTGCTTACGTGTTTTTGGTTTTTTTTTCTTTTCCTTTCTTATTTTTGAATTTCTCGTCGCCACAGGGGAACTCAAGTGGAACTCGGCCTTTGAGGGGGTTGCCCCGGTGATCATTGCACGGGAGAGGAGCGCGGTGGGCACAGTGTACCGCCTGAGCAGCCGTGCGGAGAAGAAGACGATTATTGACATTGTGGTGTCGCCCGCGATGGCTCTAGAACGCATCTCAGAGTGCTTTGTCGCCTGGCGCGACCAGATCGGTGAGGCGCATGACGTTACCACAGCCCCTCTCCCGCCCCCCCGTGGGTGCTTGTGCGCCGAAAGGCTGTCTTTTGTGTTTTGTGTGTGTTTTGTCTCATGTCTGTCTGTGTGTCTTCTCTGTGTCTCTTGTAGGTGGTGCGTGGGGACTGAACTTTGTCTCGTCGCTGCACGCCGACAAAATGATCGAAATCGTCGAGTCGGTCCTTGATCCCGCGCAAACGGTGACTCCGTTTCTCCCCGCTACCATTGGCGGACTCCAAACACACAGGTGGGCATGTGCGAATGATTGGTGCAAAAACACTCATTCTCTTTTGTTGGTTAGTGAGGTTGACGAAGCAGTGCCGCAAACTGAAGAAGAGCATTCATCGCATGCGCTCGCTCGCGGCACCTCCAACGACTCTATCGAAGAGTTTAAGCTGCCCAAGGATCTTGTTCTCAAGCGCGGAGCCGTTGAGCTCAAGGTAAAAAACAGACGACAGAGCAATAAGTAATAATATTCTTTTCTTCACTTTTTTAGATTGCCACGGTGACGGGAAAGGGCACGAAGCTGTCGTTGAAGGCGAGCAGCAAGCAGAAGGACTTTAAAAAGTACTGGGCAGTTCTGGAGGGCGCACAGCTGTGTGTCTACGATCGAGCAGACAAGATGCTCGCGAGCATGGACTCGTGTCTGCCACTACTCTCGGTCCCCGTTGACTCGTGTCTCGCTGCCCTGGACCGTAGTGCTGGCAGCAGTGGAAGCAGCAGCGCTCGTTTGGCATCGCTTTGTCAGTTTACTGTGTGTCCCGGTGACGGATCCATAGTGACTGTGCGAGCGGAGACGCAACGTGAATGTGAAGTACGAAAAGAGATGTGAACGTACACACCCAAACACGTTCTTTTTTAATTCATTTTATTTTATAGGACTGGGTGATTTCATTGCACAAGTGTGCGGGATTTTGTGCGGCGCAGACACCGCGTGAGGGAGACGTCAATGTGCGTCTGCAGGAGCGTGCAGTGTCGGTTGAGAAGATGCTCGAGAGTGAACGGGCAACGCTGAAACTGCATGGAGACCGTCAGCGCGCAACGATTATGGCAGAGAAGGGAGAGAAGGCGCTGGGTGGGGTGGCGGGACGTGTGCTTGAGAGCGAAGGAGCCATTGAGCAGGCGAGCATGCTGCTCTTTCGTCTCAGCTGCTACCGTGCTGCCTTCTCCAATGCCACCCAAGCGGACGCGCGCGAGTTGCACGAGTCGCTGAGCGCCGCCACTCGTCATGCCCTTGAGAAGCTCTCGTCCGAGCTGACGACGACTTTGATCTATGCAGCACTCACGAGTCCCGCCTGGGGCTTGCGGTTTCACACGACGGGTCGCTCGAGTGCCGTTGGAAACGAGCTGGAGGCGGCGCGTCAGGCAGCTGCTGCACTCGAGTCGACACTGGCCAGTGTCGAGGATAGTGAGCCAGCGTGTATCAAGTCGCGTCACTCGAGCAGCAACGAGCTCATCTCCAAGTCGTCAGCAGGTGGTGGTGGTGGTGATGGTGGTGGTAGTGGTGGTGGCAGTGGTGGTGGTGGCAGTGGCAGTGGCGGTGGTGGGATTCGAGACGGAGCAACCAACATCACGTCGGACGATGAAGCCGACGACACCGTGTCCCAAAAGCAGCGCTTGACCGCGAGCAAGTCAACGGGACCCTTTGCCAAGTTTAAGGACAAGTTTGGCTCGATGCGCGACCGTGATCGTGTCGCTATGGCACGGGCGCAACGCGAAGAGGAGGCGGTGCTGGCGGCGTTGCATGCCGCAAGTGAGGATGGAACACGCGTGCGGATGCGACTGCCCACGGGAGTTGATCATGTGGCACTGGTGGAGTCGCCCGAGAGCACTATCATTGATGTGCTCGAGAGTGCTGCTCGGCGACTTGTCTGTCCCGTCACGGCACTTTTTGCGACCACGTCGGAGACGGGCGATGTGGCGGTGAGCGACACGCTTACGGTGGGTACGTTGCCAGAGACGGGTGTGACGGTGCGACACAAGTTTGTGCGCACTGCCATGCTTGAGAAGGACTCCAAGGGCTCCTTTGGCTTCTTTATTCGTCTTGGCCATGTTGCCAACTCGCCGACCAAGACAATTCTGGTGTCGCGGGTGCAAACCGAGAGTGTCAATGCGACGCTCATGTTTGGCGGCGACGAGGTGATCGAAGTGAACGGCGTGAACACGCACGGCATGAACTTTAGTGCGGTGGCGGATATTCTCAAGGACGCTCGCAAGGTGCTCATGGTGCGTCTGCGTTCGCGTGTATGGATGGAAGCCAATGCATCGGTGCGCGCGCGTCAGACCAAGCTGTTCCAGTCGTACACGTCGCTCTACAAGCTCGGCGAAATGCGCGTGCCCACCGATCTGGCGGGTAACATCAACGACGCAGCGACCGCCGCGCTCGCCACGGCTGCCATGTCTGACAGCACGCTGTACAACACGGGTGCGGCCGCGTCCCGTGGTCGTCCCGGCGACCAACTCATCAGCGCCAGCAATCGCTCGCTCTCCTACTCGGCACCAAACATTCACCAACTGGGCGCGGACAACAACTTGACAGAGCATCAGCGTCGTCTGACCTCCGGCCAAGTGGTTGACAACAACTTCAATTTTTCCAACGATATCAGCAACAACAGCAACAACAACAACAACCGTGCGTCCATTGCGTCGTCCACGTCGTCTACGGGCGGTGTGGCGACGAGTGCGACTGACTTGTCGGGTCCATCGCGGAGCAACAGCAAGCTCAATCTGTCTGGGACGATGCCACCGTCGGGGGTGTCCGGGGCGGATTTGCTCGGTGGTTGTCCTCCACCGCCGCTGCGTGTCGAGCTGTACAGCGACGAGTTTATGCAGCAGATTACGGTGCCGGTACCTAAGGGGCCGATTGGTGAGTCGCGTGGTGTGGGACGGGCGAGTCAGAGTGCCAACAAGCGACAGCGGTTTGAGGATGCTGAGTCGCTCATGACGAGTTTGGCGCACGCCGTCGAAGAGGTGACGCTACTGTTCCATGTGGCCAAGGCGACGGCGAAGCGCGGTGCCTTTGGCCTGACCAAGGTGCAGCTATCGAAGAACACGCTCAACGAGGTGCTTACGAGCGAGAAGAGCTACGTTAAGGCACTCAACAGTCTGGTGGACACGTACCTGATGCCGCTGCAGCGCGAGACGTGGATCGACAAGCAAGATTTGGATGTGCTTGTTGGCAACATGATGCACATTCAGGTGAGAGGAGTCTAGGGCGGAAAAGAGACAGACAAACAAACAAGCAGAGAGAGATAAAGAGGGAGAGAGAGAGGAAGAGGGAGAAAGAAACAAAGTGATAGAGAGAGAGGAGGGAGAAAGAAACAAAGTGATAGAGAGAGAGGAGGGAGAAAGAAACAAATTGGTAGAGAGAAAGAAGAGAAAGAGAGAAAAGGGAGAAAAGCCAAATGACTCATGAAAATGAGTATTAATTTAAATTCTATTTTTATTTTCTTTATAGGCGTTTCAAAATGAGTTTCTGGCGGATCTTGATCGATGTGCGCGGAAGGAGATGAGTGAAGCAGGAGAGGACGGAGACGGAGGAGCGAGTAGTGGGAGTGGTGGTGGTGGAGGAGGAGGGCGAGGGAGTGACAGTGGGAGTCGACGGGGCGATGATGATGACTCGGATGCGCCGCAGACGGTTGCTCAGTGCTTTATACGCCATCGTCGTGGCTTTGAGCTTTATGCGGATTTTATTGCGAATCACCCCGACATTCTTCACGTAAGGACAACCATTGAGAGAGCGATGAATGAAATGTGTGTGTGTGTGTGTAGGTTTTGACTGAGATTATGCCTCACCCACGAATGCGCGAGTTTGTTTGCTCCCTGAATCCCAAGAAACAACCCACAATGGGACTGGAGTCCTTTTTGAATCTGTCGGTGCACCGAATGATGCAGTATCCCTTCTTTATCAAGGTACACAAGAGAGAGAGAGAAAAAAAAAAAAAAAAAAAACGGCTTGTTTGAATGTGAGGTTGTGCTGTGGGTATTGATTGTGTGGTTGGTATGTAGGAACTGTTGAACTACAGTGACAAGAACAGTGAGAAGTACCGTGAACGCGACGAAGCACTGACTGCAATGATGGTTGTGAGTGATCTAATCACTGAGAAACAGAGAGTGAAAGGTAAGATATATATATATATATATATATATGTGTGTGTGTGTGTGGGCAATGAGTTAATTGTGAATGTATGGCTTTGTAGGGATTATTGAGGAAGGATATGACATGCTTGATGTGATTGAGGGATGGGAAGGCCCGTCTGTGCCTGAGATGGGTGGAGTGCGGTACTATGCTGAGCTGGTGCGGTTGGAAGGGAAGAAGGACCGACGTGAAGTGGCGCTTTTTGTGTTGGGACGGGGGTTGGTTGTGTGCAAGAACAAGACAAAAGGTAATAGACAATGTGTTTGTGTGAATTTTTTTTCTTTGTGTGTCTTTTTGTTCTGTATTGTATTTGTTTTTCTTTTCTCTCTGCGTCTTCTCTCTGTGTATGCGTTTTTATTCTGACGAATGGCTGTACTGGTGTTGGATGTTAGGTGGAAAGCGCAAGCTGAAGTACATGCAGACACTGCGGATGGACGGAGTGCTGATCAAGAACCGACGGGACATGGAAGGGGCTACTAATTCATTCTCAATAGTTGATGTGACGACGGACGATGTGCTCCACCGCAAAAAAAGTAGCGAAACAGTTGTGTGTATGTGCGATACCGACTCACTTTTGACTTCTTCTGTTTAGCAAAAGGAACGAGTGGTGAGCCGTTTGTGTTTACGTGTCGGACTCACCGGGAGAAACTGGCTCTGGTGGGGATTCTGGTGGACCTAATCCGTACAACACCCAATGGCGATGAAGGCAGTGGCAGATATCCTCTCAATTTTGACGTAGCGACCTTATTTTGAGTTGTGATTGTTGGTTGATTAATTAAGTTTTTTTTTTTTTTTTTTTTTTTTTTTGCGTGCATTTCGCTTGTCGTGTCGGCAGCCGCACACTGCGTGCACCCCCGCGCCATTGCCCGGGCCACCAGCATAGCCTGGGCAGTGTACAGTACGGTGGTGGCAATGGGCGGCCCCCAGATGCGCCCTGTCGGCCGTGTGGCGTCGACGGCGCGGTGAACGCAAAGGCTGAAAAAAAAAAAAAAAAAAAAGAGAAAACAAGGACTGTGGGGAGCGGCAAGTGGGTGTGGGTGTGTGTGAGTTGATGGCAGCAATGCACTTTTCCAGTGGGAGGGGTACTTGCAAGGCAAGGACGAGCGGTTGAGCGAGCGAGACTTTTTTTATATGTATGTCTTCGCGTGTTTCCCTTCTGGGAGCAAAAGGGACTCTGTTCATGGACGCCGGAGGTCGGCAGGGGTTCAGTGTACACTTGCGCATTGATGTCTTGACCCCTTCTTCTACAATGTGTCTTCTTTTTTTTTTTCTGTCTGTCGCGCCTCTGCGGTGTTTGTTCGCGTCGCGTTCTTTACCGTTGCATCTCATTGGCGTGTGCCACTTGTTCGTGTTACCGTTTTTTTTTTTATTAATCTTTGTCTCTGATTGAAAGTGTTTCTCAACTCGTTTGTCTTTTTTTTCACTCGCAGAAACAAAATGGCACTGTCTGCTCAGCAAAAGATTATCAAGGCCAACGACGCGCCCGTCGATGCGCTCGAGCTTGAGGTTGCCACCGCTCTGTTCGATCTTGAGAACAACGGCGGCGATGACCTGAAGGCGTCGCTTCGCGAGATGCACATTACCGGCGCCAAGGAGGTGACCGTGTCGGAGGAGCGCAAGGCCATTGTCATCTTTGTGCCTGTCCCCATGATGCACCACTGCCACCGCGTGCAGACGCGCCTCATCCGCGAGTTGGAGAAGAAGTTTAGCGGCAAGCACGTTGTCATCCTGGCACAGCGACGCATGCTGCGCAAGCCGAGCCGTCTCGACGACCGTCACCAGAAGCAGCCCCGCCCGCGCACCCGCACTCTCACCGCTGTCCACGAGGCCATCCTCGAGGACCTCGTCTTCCCCAGCGAGATTGTGGCCAAGCGCACCCGTGTCAAGCACGACGGTGGCAAGCTCATCAAGGTACAATAATTTTTAGTTTATTATTTATTAATATTATTTTATATCATCTCACTCACTCACTGTCGCATGTGTTATAGGTGTCTCTTGACCAGAAGGACAAGAATATCCTCGACCAGAAGACGGAGACCTTCTCGGCCGTGTACAGGTCGCTCACCGGCAAGGACATCCACTTCTCTTTCCCCATCTGCGAGTAAACTACAGATCTAACACCCTTTGTGAAACAAAAAAAAAATACTTTTTGAACTGATGCGCTAAAACAAGAAAGAATAGTTGGATCAACATGTTTACTTCTCGCTGGTTGCTATTGGCGGGAAAGGCGAACACAGGCGGTCTGGTTGTGGGCTGTGGGTGAGGTAGGCGTGATGTGAAGGAGGTTGTGGGACCAGTCGGGGGCAAGAAGGACATTGGGAGTGGCAGAGACGGCGGGAGGCACACCGCCGTAATGGTGGGCGAGGGAGGCGTACACTTGCGTGGCGGAGCTGGCCAGAGTGGTGTCGATGGTGTAGCATAGCTCAAAGTGGCCCGATGAACGATCAAAGGTCATGTTGAGGGGAGCGCCGGCAATGGCACGGGCGTGGGTGCGCGTGACGCTGAGCACGAGCTGTGCGTTGGGCGTTGGCCACTGGTCCCACTCGAGCCACGACTGGAAGAAGCGGTCGGCGTAGGTCAGGCTGCGCTCGCACTCCTCCTGGTACGTCTGCGTGTCACATCCGCCGTATTCGGTCAGCATGCTGCTCCCGCCAATTTGCGCAATGTCGTCCATCACCGAGTGGTACACAAGCGGCGTGGTCACATCGTCGCAAAGCACTGGGTACACTTTCCCTTTGACCAACTGGAACGAGTTGCAGTAGTAGTGGTAGGAGAGAACAGAGCGATTGCGGTAGGCATCGCCCCCCGGAACAGCGGTAAACCCGCTGCCGTACCGTCCTCCCAAGACCATTCCCCATGTCACTGGCTCATAGAAAATAAGTGTTTCGGTGTCGACCGAGCGGATTCCCTGTGCGATTGTCTCGTACAGCGGTTGGAGGTTCTTTGAGGCAGCCTCGCCCGGCAGAAAGAGCAAAGGGTCGCGGTAAACGGCGCCGGCAAAAGGTTCGTTGATGATTTCGTAGCCAATGATGTTGGTGTTGCCTGCCCAGCGACGCGCAGACTCGGTCCAGAAGCGCACCAAGTCGTCGCGCATGCCATGCTTGTTGTCATACAGTCCTTGGTAGCAAACCGTCTCCTGCTCTGTCAGTTCATTGGCACCCCATGCGCGTGACGAACAGTTGCCCTAGTTGAGAGAAAATGTGTAATGAGAGGCGCAATGGGCGCGCCGAAGAGCCTAGTGTATTATAATATTACCGTGAAGGGCCAAGGGAAGGGGAAGAGCGAGTCGCCAATGCACTTGTCAATAACCCACAGGGGAATTCCGTCGTAGAGACAAAACTTGGAGGAAAGGGCATCTTGATGCATGTCCAGCAGCGTGTACATTCCCTCGGCAGCGAGCTGCATTCAATTTGTGAGTGGTGCACAAAGCGATGACAACAATGATGAATTGGAATGAGAGCATAAGAATCGTACGTTCTCCACAATCGTCTGCGTGATTTCAAAGTAGGTGTCGTTGAAGGTAGTGCTCGTGGGCATAAAGCCACTCCACATCCATCCGAGCCGAATTGCCGTGAATCCATAGCTAGCGAGCTCCGCAACGTATGTTGTGTTCAACAACACGGAAGGGTACCACTACATGGAACAATTAGACTGCTGCTGCCCTCGCTTCTCCTGCTTGGCGTACAGGAAAGCCCTTCTGAACAAAATTGCCGCCGTGGAAGATGCGCTGGCGTCCGCTTGTGTCGTACATGTACGCAGTGGTTTCCGACGCGTAAATTTTGGGCAGCATTGCTTTCGCTGTCTGGCGGTCTGCCACGGCCACTGACGCGACACACAGCGTCAATGCCACGATCACGACGCCCGTTTTAACACTAATCGGGCGCATCCTAAGCGAGGAGAAACAGGAAATCAGGAATGAAGTGAATGATCACAATGATCAATGGACATTATTGGACAATGAAGCATACGAATGATGATTTGATTCTACATTGAAAACAATAATAATTATTATTGATTATTACTCTTTTTCGTCGCCGAGGGCGCAATGAGCCGCCTTCGTGACCTTTATGATGCTGATAGAGATCCTTTCCTGGCGGTATGTAATACTTACCAACAAACAAAAACAAAACAAACACACTCACCCTTCTTTCCCTTTCTAGTCCATCTGCTTGCTCATCAAAACTCTCACGGGGGATAAGATCCCGCTGCGGGCCTTCCCCAACGACACGGTGGCGGAACTCAAGCAAAAATTCTTTCGGCAAGAAGGTCTCCTGCCGTCGCAGCAACACCTGGTACGGCTGCTTTTGACCTCTGTACACGCCGTGCCTTGCCTTGTCGACCCAGATACAATGGCCCGTGCCACTTCTCTTTCTTCTTCTTTGTTTTTTTTCTTTTTTTTTTCGTCGCCATTGACAACGACATCTCAATTATAATTATCATGTTTAGATCTTCCAACGACGGGAACTCCCCGACGACGGCACTCTTGACGCGTGTCGTCTTAAGGACGGCTCTGAACTGACTCTAGTCACACAATTGAAAGGCGGGCCTGTCAGCGTGCGACAGGACACGGAGGTGTACGATGTGCTTGACACCTTCGATGCTGATGAAACAGACACGCTCTATGCGCTGCTCGACGACTCCTCGCGACCTCGTCCGATGCTCTTGATCGTTCGTGACGGCGACAGTATCAACATGATAGAGGTGCTTCATCGCGGTGACACACCCCTATCAGTCTCAAGCGAGGGGGACGCCTACTCGCGCGGCTCTACACCGCCGACCTACACCCACGACGATGTGTGTGCAGCCCAGGCGGAATCTGACTCGACCGACGCCTTCGGCTCAGCCCAAGACCACACTACGTCACGACCACTACAATACATCGAACGGCAAACGGTGGCGCGTCCTCATTCACCACTGCTAAATCCGACTCGATCCGCTTCGCTCAGTCGCTTCCAGGATCAACTCAAACGCCAATGCGACAATGCCACTATGCAAGCTCGCATCAAATCTATTCGTGATCAGATCACAAAAAAGCGCGCGACGGCCGCAGCAGAGAAAAAACGACGCAAGGAGGAGCGTACGGCACTCTCCGTTAGCGACACGGCAGCCACATCAAGCACAACAACATGTACTACACAGTCTGTGTCGTCGTCGTCGTCGTCGCCTCCTGCTCATAACAGAATACGAAGACGTGCCTCCATGCCTGCCACCAACACAGCGGTCACAGCAACAGTACCACGGCTGCCAGCCATGACGCCAATTCCACCTCAAAAGAGACCAGTCACCGAGTCACTGCCAGACCACACAAGCGCAAACAATGTGCTGCCCCCACTCACTACACCAACACCAGCAACAGATCCGACAGCGACACGTCAACAGACAGATCCGCTCGCGTATTGCCCATTGTGTCCCTCCAAGAAGAAGCGTCTTCCGCTGCTGGCCCGTCAGCTGCTCTGCCGCTGCGGCCGCTGCTACTGCGACCGTCATCGTCTCGCCGAACACCACAACTGCCCCTTTGATTACAAGCTCAACGCCCAGAGCCAGCTTGTGCGTGACAACCCAGTCGTGTCTCCACAGAAACTTCCAAAGCTGTAATTTAATGAAAAACAGACAAACATTTTTTTTTGTTTTCTCTCTTTTTTCCTTTCTCTCATACTCTCTCTCCCTCACTCACTCTACGAGCGATGGAAATGAACGAGAAGCCACTCGTTCTTCTCCGCGTGATGTTCAAACACACGCGTCTCATTGAATCGCTTGCTCCCATTCATTGACTGCACAAGACGCGAGTACGTCACAATTGCGCTCGACTGGACACAATCGTGAAAAAAAAAAATAACATCAGCAAGGAAAGTGTGGGAGTGAAAAAAGTGCTTTCAAATACCGTTCCAACAAAGCGGACGTGTGCATCAGAGAGATTTGACTTATGCACAGCAGGTACCTAAAAAAAAAGAGAAGGGGGGGTTAGAAAAATCAACCACGTACGCACACGTACGGCAGAGCGGTTGTCAAAGTAAAACTTGTGAAAGTCCAGACCAGCAATGTGCTCGCCACAGGCTTCAGGCTCAAAGCAGGTAAGCGATGGGTCACACATGGCAGTGTACGCATCCCAGTCACCCGCCTCAATGCACGCCAATAGTCGATGCGTCAACTGAAGAAGAACCGCCTGCAAGTAAAAATTTAGCACACATACATACATGAACATGGGACAAAACTGACCTCATTGCCAGACTCCATCATGGTCGATTCCGACACTGGCGCATGTTTATCCACCGGCCCTTGCGGCACCACAGCAGCAGCAGCAGCAGCGATGCCGTCCTGTGCCGCCGCCTCCTTGGCTGCAGCAAGCACCTGAGCACTTATGTCGCCCGCCTTCTTTCCCAGTCCTCCCATTAGTTGTGACATCTAAAAAAAAAATCAGCCCATAATCATACAATGAGAGACAGTTACAGGCATAAAACAACAAACGTTTCAGACCTTTCCAGCGGCAAACAGGGCGCGCACTGCACCCTTGAACTTCTGACGCGCATTGAACCTAAATCCCAAAACAAACACATACATGAGTGCGAACCAAGTGAAACTCATTTGATATACTTTTTGAGTTCCTCAATGGTCGCCTGACGATGGTGCATGCGCGCAACCCGCTCAGGCAGAGCCACCCACGGATGGGAAAGCGCCTCAGTCGCAGTCAGTCGTCGCTAAACAGTTTACAGAAAAAAAAAGTGTGTGAGTGGGAAACAGAAAAAGAAGCAAAGTGAGAGAGGAGGGGGAAAGAACAAAGTGATAGCAAAGTGACAGAGAGTGTGACATTCCCTCCTCTCTTTCTATCACTTTGGTTCCTTTTTCCTCGTTTCTATCTCAAACTCTCAAACGCTCTCTCACTTCACAGTGTCACTTACGGAGGGATCCACAACAATCATCTTCTCAATGAGATCCTTTGCTTCATCGCTGACATCGTCCCAGTCAGGCGATGGATAGTCGAAACGTCCGCTCTTGATCTGACGGAACACTAAACAAAAACACGTACGTGCAAAATATATATAAAAAAAAATTATTTTCCTTTCCAATTCTTCCTACGCTCGTTCTGATCGTCGTCCCAAAAAGGCGGGTAACCCGCAAGCAGAATGTACAGGATAATTCCAGTTGCCCAAATGTCAACCGGCTTTCCATAGGGACCGCGGTTGAGCACCTCAGGCGCAAGGTAGCCCGGCGTACCGGCAAACCCATACCACTCAGGAGCAGCCGCCTGTATTCACAAGAGAGAGAGAGAGAGAGAGAGAGAGAGAGAGAGAGAGAGAGAGAGAGAGAGAGAGAGAGAGAGAGAGAGAGAGAGAGAGAGAGAGAGAGAGAGAGAGAGAGAGAGA